>JAKGSA010001051.1:94257-116266 GCA_033558755.1 Philaethria dido | reverse complement strand
GGCTTACATGCCATCGAACCGGAACACATCATTAGATATTTGGCTTTTTATGTGTTACCGTATATCGTTTTGCTGGGTGAGCCGATTTTGATGATTTTTTATTATATGATAGCTAGTGCTTCTAATTTGGTTCTATTTGAATTAAGAAAAGAATTGGCTAGTAGTTTTTGAGAAATTGTAGAATTATTACGAATAACTCAACAATTACTCGTCAAAGCTTAACTTATTTTTTGTTTCTGGTTTTTTATACTTGCTTTCAGGCTGTACCCCGTATATAGCAGGGTAGGCAGAGGGAACCAGAGAACCTAGTGTTAAGACACTCCGTTCTATTAAGGTTTCCGTTTCCCATTTTCCGCCGAAATGAGATTGAATATTTATAATAATTAATAAATATTAATTATTGATATACGAAAATGCTAAATAGCATTTTCATTTCCTCGCTGTGATAATAAGACAAAACACGGCGTTAAGTTCCAGCAGCAGCACACAATACCTCAACTCAAGAAGTGGGGAACTTATTTAAGAATAAGTTACATCTGCAAGGTAAGCCTTGCGGATGTAACTTGAATCGTCGAATTGATAACATGCTCCTTTTTTAAACTCGGTTTGTGTAACTTCAAGCTGTATTTCGCACATGATAGGCAGAGGGAACCTGAGAACCTAGTGTTAAAACACTGTATTCTCAACTTTCCACCCAAATTCAAGGTATTGCGAGTTAAATGACGGAATTCATTGCTACCCTTTCTCTTTCCAGGTCGAAGAAATGCAAATATTATTACTATATATATATATATTTTAACTTCACACTGAATCCCGCATACAGCGGGGTAGACAGAGGGAACCAGAGAACCTAGTGTTAAGACACTCCATTCTCTTTCAACATTTTCGTTTTCACTTTCATTAATAATTTTCATTTATATATATAAATCTTGAGTTATAAACTTCTATAATTTTACTTTAATTTTTGGAACTTTAGTTAACTTTCTACTTTCACATTGTCCCAAAGAAATATATAACACGTCTGTATCCACCTTTCATAGTAAATTTGGCAAAATACGTACAAACTTTGGTTTGTGTTACGTGAGTATAATTTGTAATGACACTTTGTTATGTTCATACGTTAATAGATATTCGTATATTAAATATAGTACTCTTAGAAATTACGAAAAGCATTAAATTAGAATGGAATCTATATAATTAGTACGTAAAGCCAAAACTTTGTACCTTTTACATAAATTACGCGAACGGAGGGGCATGAAACTTGGCACACTTATAGTTTATATAACAAAGGAGTGCACGATGGTAATAACTTTTTAAATTAATAAAATAAATATTATACACACTACCATGGTTTGACATGCATGTTTATATAAAGTGATATATATGTTACTAGGCAACGCGTTGTTAACGCGTCAACGGGGGCACTAGCAGCAATAACTTTGGTCAGAGTAACGTTAAAGATGTTTTCTAGTTGATAGTCGACGGCAAAAAGGAATGAGGATAATTCCGATCGCAATCGCGGCAGGTTATGTGTTCGATTTCCACACCAGGAAAAAAAAAAATGTTTAATATTTTTATTTTCTGAGTTTAGTAACAAGGCAAAGCGCGGCGTTAAGTTCTGCCACTCAGCACGCAATGCCTCAATTCCGCGGAAAGTAGGAAACGGAGTGTCTTAACACTAGGTTTCCTCTGCCTACCCCGTTATATACGGGATACAGCGTGAAGCTAAAAAAAGTTAACAATAATAACCACAAATGGGAATCCATCCATAACCAATCGCGTTTAAAGTCGAATTATATTTATATATATATATTTTAGGGTCCCCTTACTGATAAACCCTAAGTCCCACAGATACCCAATTACTCGTCTATCTCTAATAAATTTGTCCTAATCCTTTTTCCTATGAGCCAATTTCAGTGTAAGCCTGCTTAATTCTAATAAGTCGTGAATAAGAATGGAGTATTGTTCAAGAGGCATTCTAAGTGTAGTTTTATATATTATACGTAATAGATAGTTATGAGGGGGGATAGATATAAGTAATGTTATAGAGGAGAATTTCTAGTAAGGCAAAACGCGGCGTTGAGTTCCGCGACATAACAGGCAATGTATTGGTTTTGGGCGGAAGACGGCGATCGGAGTAGTTTGCTGTTTAATTATATAGCTATATAGGGGCTTCATGGCGTAATGAGACGGCGTCCGACTGTAAGCGCGATTGGTGGCAAGTTCTGGCCTAATTTGTGAAAGTGGCGGAACGCAATGCCGCGTGCTTGCCAGAGCGGAGAAATGAAAATAATTTAATAATAATCATTCCCCAAGTGGGAATCGAACCCACAATCAATCGCTTTTACAGTCGGATTACTCACTGCACCACGATGGCCAATATAGAGGCCATCGTGGTAAAGTAAAATAGGATCATATTAAAATAAAAATAATTTATCATTCTATACATCTAGATTTAAGATTTCAGTTCCTCACTTTCCGTCAAATTGAGGCAGAGCGTGCTGAATGGCGGAACTTACTAACACCGCGATGTGCCTTGTTATCAGAGGGAGGAAATTAAAATACTAAATATTAACTATTATAAATATTTAATGTTTCCTGGAGTAGGAATCGAACTCACAACCAGTCGCGTTTACAGTCACAACGTCACAGCCACATTCACGATAGGAAACGGAAATCTTAAGAGGACGGAGTATCTTAACACTAGGTTCTGAGATTCCCTCTGCCTACCCTGCTTTGTGCGGGATACTGTTTGAATCTGAAAAAATCTTCATTTAATGCTTCATAGAACTGCTGCAAAACTGGGAACCAAACCCGCACCTCAAAAGCTACATAAACATACTCTGATAACACGTTACGCAAAACCATTAGAACTAATGATATCAGATGTGTACATTCAAATTATAAATGACATCCATTTATAAGAGGTACGTGGGCGCGATAGAATTTAATTATATTAATATATGTATGTGTTTATGTTTCAAAATCGTAATCGAGGGTAAAGGTATAAGGTTATATTAACATGTGGACCAAAAATGACGTAAAAAGGAGTATGAAATTTGGTATACTTAAAGTTTATATGGACTGAAATATGTTAGAAATAGCTACGCTAATAATCAAATCAAAGAACTTCTTAGTTACAAGCTTCAATTTTTGAACGTCAAATAATTTACCACCAGTTCACTAAATTTAATGCCTCAGACCTGAGAACAACCGGCGCAAGAAACTCAGCGGGACTTTTTTTTTCCTCAGTCAATCAATCAATACGCTGTATCCTGCTCATTGTAAGATAAGCAGAGGGAACCAGAAAACCTAGTGTTAAGACACTCACTCCGCCGAATTAAGGCATTGCTTGCTGAGTGGTGGAGCTCAACGCCACGCTTTGCCTTGTTACCAGACCCAGGAAATGAAAATACTAAATATTTAATTTCCTGGATTGGGAATCGAACCCACAACCTGTCGCGTTTACAGTCGCATGCTTGTGTCTCTGTGCCACGAAAGGTGTTCTTCAAATCTAAATAACTAAATGTAACAAAAACGTATATTTTTTTAACATCGTAAAAACCTTAACTGGAATTACAGATATATTTTTATTTTAAAAAATCCTCTACAAATATTTTCGTTGCAAAAGTAAACCGAAACCATTTTTATTTTGAAACAAAATTTAAGAAATGCTCACTAGCAAACTGATACACTGAATTCAGTAGGAGTATTTTTAGTTCTTTTTTCCCATAGCGGGGTAGACAGAAAGTACCTAGTGTAAAAACACTCCGTTCTCCACGTTCCGCACGAAATTAATACATTGTGTATTACGTAGCGAAACTCAACGCTGTACTTTGTCTTAGCAAAGAGGGAGTAATAAAAATAATATGATTTTATTAATTCCTCTAAAAGTGAAAATAAAGGGAAAGTGGGAACGGAATTGTTGAAAAAGAGAATGGAAAGTGTCTTTAACACTAGGTTATTGATCTGGTTCCTCTGCCTACCCTGTTATATGTGGGATACAGTGAAGTTAAAAAAATCCTCTAAATGGAAATCGAAATCAAGACCATCGCGTTATTAAACGTCGCTTCCACTGTGCCATGGCGTAGAAAGTCTTTGAAAAAATACAATAATAAAAAAAATTTAAAAACACATTTTACCTACATAACATTACGCGCTTTTTATCTCAGCGGGGACACTAGCTTCAGAGAGATTCGTGAGCAAACGCTGCGGCATCCCGTGCATACCTTCTTTTTCTGCTCCTGTCCATTAAACATGTGTTAATGCATTCTTTCTTCATGCATGATCCCCCGGAGGTCCATGGTTTATGAATTCGCAAAAGCAAACACATTTTTCCTGCTATTATTATTGCTTTTACTTTCTTAACTATAAATGATTCTTTATAAAGCACTCATGTCTGGTTACCTGCAAAATGAAAATAAAACAAATAACAAAACTAAACAATGTAAACACTCAACAACATCGTAAATAAAATAAACAAAATAAATTAAATAATTAAATAAATAACAAATAAATAAATAAATAATAAATAAATAAACAAAAAATTTAAATAAATAAATAAATAAATAGATAAATAAAAATAAATAAATAAATATATAAAAAACTTTATTTTTGAACACACACCAAGCTTACAAAGTAAACAGAATAATAATAACAAGAAAAATACATCAAGAAAACACAACAAATACTATAATTCTATATATATAAAAACAAAACAAACAAAAATGTGAAGAGCATTGTGGAGCGAAAAGGAAAAAGTCACTCAGCTTTTATGTTGCCATGAGCTGAGAGAGCAAACATCAGTACCAACGCGCTGGTTTGCAGTGACTATTTCATGTTGTAGTATTGTCAACGATCCTCGATAAATATGCATAAACTCAAATTAATCCGACATTTCAAAATCGGTCAAAATCACGTACAAAGCTGCCGTTACAGAGATAAATACATACATACATACATACCAAGCCAATAAACATGTTTTACTATAAGCTTTGATGTCATTATAGCGCAGTTCAACAGCGTGATTGTAAACGCGATGGTTGTGTTTTCAATTCCCAAAGAGAAATGCTGTTTTAGCAAAGCGCGGCGTTTAATTCCACTACTTATCATATAATATATTAAATTTGTTCAAAAAACGGAGTGTCTTAACTTTAATTTTTCTCTGCTACAAGTGAAAAAGCGAAAAGCTATAAAAAATATCTTTCAATGTCTCAACATAGACTTCAAATAACAGAGAGTTATATCTTTACCTTCTCTATCTCTCCTTAAAATAACATACAAATACAAAATGATCTTTATTCAAATAAGCTGTTACAATGACTTTCGAATCGACAATTTACAAAGGTGTCAGTCGTGTCAGTCCTAACGGAAGCTACCACCGGCTCGGAAGGCAGTTCTTCTGAGAAACGCCGACAAGAAACTCAAACAGTTGCTCTTTTCAAATAAAATTTTACAATAAATATAGAACTATGACGAGCCTCCCGGGTGAGGGTCAACAGCATTTAATTCCACACATTGACATCATTATAGTATTCTTGGACAGAATAATATACTTTTTTTAATAATATGTTCTTTATCTTAACTTTAAATTGTTGTAATCTGTAATTATTTCTGGAATTTTATTATACATGCGTATACATTGTGGCAAAAATGATTTATTAACTTTTTTTGAGATGAAAACTAGGTGTAATTATCTTATTTTTCCTTCTTGTATTGATATCGTGTCTGTCACAGTTCTTTAAATAATTGTGGATATTTTTGCGTACAAATAAAATGTTATTGAAAATATATTGTGATGCAACTGTAAGAATACCCGTTTTATCAAAAATTCCTTAACTACAAATTACACTTAAAATATCATATAACTATTTTAAAATAATCTAAAATTAAGACTAGATCGTGATGTAGCATTTCAGACTGAACTAATATACGAGTAATTCTAACATTTACGCGACTCATGTTTAATCAGCGTGATAAGGCACTAGGCACGTAATAACATTTGGGGATATTAGACGAAGACGAATATTAGAGAAAGGAAATGGTTGTTTAAATTTAGTGAATGGTCTTTTTTTGAGAGACAGAGAGAAAAGAGATATTGACCACTTCAAAAGTGGTTTCATAATATTTATTTTGATCACTATGGACTTGGTCCGTATCTTTTGTCAACTTTCTCTACACTTTTATATTACTTAACTAAGCTTCGGAAATAAGATTTTTTTTCCAAACAGAATCCAAATATTTTTGTTGCCTACTTTTTATCAATAAATTAATATTATTTAATAGTTTCTATGACTAATAATATCTACTTATTATAACTGATAATACTCAATGTTACAATTTTACAAGACTAGTACTAGTTAGTATTACACTGATAACTTGCTAGATTGGTCTCATTACTTCGCTATATATTAAATAATAGAATAATGTATCGAAGTGGAACATCACCTGACAGTAATTGCAAGAAGTTTTGAGTCCGATTTCCATTCGAAGACTGATTATCATTTCGTCGCCCTGGTAAAAGAAAATTGACGTTGAGTTTCGCTTCGAATACGAGTGGAGGACGGTGTGTCTTAACACTACGTTCTCTATGACTACCCTGCTGTATGGGTCAAAGCGTGACTCTGTTTTTTTCTTTATTTTTTAGTTTGGTAAATAAATTGAGACTAATGTGGGACAACGTTTGATAGTAAATGTTATGGTATGAGTGGTTATGAATTTAATTTTCATTTGGGGAATGATTATATTAAAAATATTTTCATTTCTCTGCTCTGGTAAAAAACATAGGGAGAGAGAAAATTGGCGTAGAGTTTCGTCACTTAAGACGAAAGTAGAGATCAAAATGTCTTAAAACTAAGTCTTCGCTGATTTTGTCAAAATATGCTAAGCAAGAAAATGCGTGAAGTTGAAACACTGAAAAAAAATCTAAACAAACCTTAAAAGCCGCTGAAAAATCGCTTTCACTATACGAATAATAAATAGTAAAATAAAATACAATTTCGCTAGCGGGTGAATCTTTTGTGTGGATGTGGGAATGCATTGCGAATGTAGAGCACCCTGTATTTAACTTTCTAGTTGAAACTACAGTTGTCAATGAAATGATTCAACATTACAGTCAATGTTTACGCTTTAAATAGAGCTTTCTCTAGAAGTTAGAAATTAGATTGGATATTTATTTAATTTATTTTTTTAACTTCACGCTGTATCCCAAGGCAGAGGGAACCTGAGAACCTAGTGTTAAGACACTCCGTTCTCTTTAACAATTCCGTTCCCCACTTTCCGCCAGATTGAGGCATTGCGTGCTGAGTGGCGGAACTCAACACCGCGCTTTGCCTTGTTACCAAACCCAGAAAATGAAAATACTATTGAAAATGAAAATAATTTCCTGGAGTGGGAATCGAACCCACAACCTGTCGCGTTTACAGTCGCACGCTTGTGCCTCTGCGCCACGACAGGCGTTATTTATTTAATACCTGTATTTAAGTCATGGTGGATTTTGGCCAATTTTCTTCTATTGTTAATTTCAAAGAAAAAAGGAAAACCTATTTCAATTAAAATTCACTAAAAAGTTACAATTTTCCTAAGTAATATGTATGTATGTTTGTATGTAATTTTGTTTTGTATTTATAAATGAATGTAATATGTATAATTTCCTCCACCACCTACCTGCTTAAAATTAAAATGGCTTTTCGATCTAAAGATTGTTTGGAAGAGATGGCTACTTAGCCATAAGACCGCTTTTGTACATATGTTTTATATATTAATTTTGGTTTCTTTTGTTCTTCGTGTGCAAATAAAGTAATAATAATTATTATTATTATGAATAACTCCAAGACAACTCATCACAGCTTATCTAAATTTAAATAAGACATCAGAAAAAATAGTTATTATATATAAAAAAATCATTAAAATTAGTTCACACAGTAAAAAGTTATGCTGTGACGCACATAAAAACAAAACAATTGAATTTAGAATCTCCTCCTTTTTTTTAATATATTTTTTTATCCAAACCTGGATTTCAAACCCAGAACCCTACATATACAAGACATACAGATCAACATAATGTTATACCTTAAATCATAGATATATAGATATCGTCTCTATCACCTCTACGTGTTTCCATTTACACAAGTAACTTACTACGAACTAAACTCAATTATGAAACACAAAGCAAATGGCATATATCGGTACAGATTCTGGAGTTTGAAGATAGAGGCCATTATGGCGCAGTGGGACATCGTGTGACTGTTAACGTGATTGGTTATGGGTTTCATTCCCATCGAGGGAATGTTCACATTTTTTTTTATTGGATAACAGATGGCAAACGAGCAGAAGGACCACCTGATAGTAAGTGGCTACCTTTGCCCATAGACATCTGCAACACCAGAGATGTTGTAAACGCGTTACCTACCTAGACGATACAGATGGAAGGGGAGGACAATGTAGTAGTCCGCTATCGGAACCACCACATTCTGGGGAAAGGATGGGGTGGGATAGGCGACAACCTAGCTGATGTGTTCATTCAACACATCATTATACATATATTTGGCGGTTCGTCTTTGACATGATAGTGGTCGCGAGCCAGACGGAGGACGAACCTCCTACCACCAAAAAGAATTTGTTTTTATTACTACGCTCTTATAAGAAAAATCTTACTGACTTCAAGTGGAAAGTGGCAAACGGAGTGTACAGACACTAGGTTCTCTCCGAGTACTTTGCTATGTAGAATAAAGCATGAAGCTGATTTTTTCTATGGAAAATTTCGTAGTTCCGTTTTCTTGGTGTATATTGCCGATTAATTCTATATTTTTATATTCCTCGATTTTGTTTTCAAAAGGGCGACGTTTGATATACACACAATATATAATTAATGTAAAATGAATGAAAGTAGAGAATTACGTAACTTAATATTAAGTTTCTTTTTATCTACAGTCTGTTAGAATTACCCGTTTTATCTTCACGCTTAATCCCACATGATAGTTTTTTTTAGCTTCACGCTGCATATAGCAGGTTAGGCAAAGGAAACCTGAGAACCTAATGTTAAGACACCACGTTCTCTTTCAACATTCCCGTTCCCTACTTTCCGCCAGATCGAGGTATTGCATGTTGAGTGGCGGAACTCAACGCCGCGCTTCGTTTTGTAACCAAGCCCAGAAAATGAAAATACCTCATTTCCTGGAGTGGGAATCGAACCCATAACCTGTAGCGTTTACAGTCGCACGCCTGTACCTATCTGCGCTATGACAGGTGTTACATAGAGTTATCTTCGTGCATTTAAATAACCATTCCGCCAAGTGGGCGTCAAACCCGCAACCATTTGCATTTAGAGTCAGATATCCCACTACAAAAAAGAAAAATCTATATTATATTTTACTTTCTAATCATTTTCTAGTTGAATGATATTTTCTAAGAAAGGAGCTTTTAATAGAGATGCTATGTAAATATGCTTCTATAAAGAACGCTAACGACAAAAGTTAGGACAAGAGTATCAAGATGTCATAATAGTGGAAGATGGCTCAGTGGATAGTTTAAACATGATGCTTAGAGAACAGGTTTGTATTCGTTCCTACATTTCCTTTGTTACTTTTATCATACTTCAAATAAAAGGCTCTAAAAATTACAAATATAACGAATAACTTAAAAACTACTTGTCAGATCTTAACGAAATTTAAATGGAATAATATCAGAAACACTGGCTATCATATAAAAAAAGAATTATCAAAATTGGTGCATCCAGTAAAACGTTTGAAATAACACATATGAAAAAATCATTCGAATTAAAAATCTTTTTCTTTACAGTCAGCTAAAAAGAAGACGTGTATCGTTGTGGGTTCGATTCCCACTCGGAAGCATAAAATTAAATTCATATCATTATTATAATTTAATTTCTATTCAATATTTAAATTATTTCATTTTCTGCACTTGTAAAAAGATACGGGGTTGAGTTTCACCACTCAGCACGCAATGCCTCAACTCAGTGGAAAGTGAGGAGTGTCCTAACACTAGGTTCCCTCTGTCCTGCTATATGCGGGATACAGCGTGAAGCTATAAAAAAATTAAAGCTAGGTATTTTAAAATATTTATCAATTTTCTGGTAGACGCTAAAGAAAGCAAGGAGCTTTTGTTATATATTTACCGATTTCCCCATTTTTACGTTACGATTTCGTTTAACGCTTCCCGTAATTTTCTTGTTTGAATATTTAATGGGTGTTGTCCCATTATGATGTACTCGTATACTTAGTGAATGTTAAACAGAACAATTTAGTATTAAAAAAATACTACCCGGTGTTTTTAAAAAAAATCTTGTATATACATAATTTAGTTAAGAATTATTTTATAAACAAAACCGACTTCAAATTAAAGGCACTAAAAATTCAATTACAAATAACTCAAAAACTATTCGTCAGATCTTAATCAACTTTAAATGAGACCACACCATCAAAATAGTCATCAAAAAAGTTCAACCAGTAAAAAATTATACAGTAACACACATAAAAAAATACTGCAAAATTGAAAATCTCCCTTTTTAGAAATCGGTTAACAAATGAGGCGGTTTTTTTTCTATCTGTAATTGACTAGCGACCTTCAATATTAACAATATCGGTTACAATTTCGCTCTAGTAAATAATTCAGGTAATATTTTCATTTCAAGATGAAAATGGTGCATGGAGTGTCTTGACACTATTTTGCCTACAGTGAAGTTACTTTTTACCCAACTTCAAAAAAGGAAGTAGTTATCAATTCGCCTAAAAATTTGATGTATGGTTTTTCACCCAGTGAACCAAATTTGGTATGTTATAACGCTTCTGATGTGGTCCCATTTAGTTAAGATCTGACGAGTACTTTTTAAGTTATTAGTAGGCAGAGGAAACTGAGAACCTAGTGTTAAGGCACTACGTTTTCATAGCATTTCCGTTTCCCATTTTCCGTCGAATTGAGGTATTGCGTGCTGAGTGGCGAAACTCAACTCCGCGTTTTACCTTGTTACCTTGTTTACCTTGTTACATACTTTCGTTTTGTGGAGTGCGAATCGAACCCACAACCTGTCGCGTTTTCAGTCGTACGCTAATTCCTTATGCGCCACGACTGATGCATCATGCGTCTTAATATTGTATCCAAATATATACTAAAACTAGGCGCGGTTTATTTTCTATCTTTAACTAACTAGCGACCTTCAGTATTAACAATATCGTTTCCAACAGACCTCGGCCTTCGTTTAGTAACCTGATCGATGTAGTATTGATAAACTTTGTTTCCCCAAGCTATGATTAATCTTTTCGTGATTATACCTTTTGCGGTTGAGCCTACTTCAAAAATGGTGGAATGTCCCCGTAAACGCGTTAATAACGCATTGCATAGTGACCAGTGGTCACTGGTGGGGTGAAAATTTTAGTTAGGGAAGCCGGTAATTTGTAGGGAAGCCTATGTATTTAGGGAAAGTGGTATATGATGTCAAAGTATTTAGTAATTTCACTATCGAATTTTGGCGATAATCTTTTTTTTTAGGTCTAAAAAATAACAGAACTTGTTGTTTTAGCTCTCACACCTTGTTTAACTTTGTTTTTGTAGCTCATATTTTGTTAGCGAGCTTTTCCTTTTAGGTCTCATATTTGTACTTTGAAAAATTAGGCAAGCCGGTGGGAATCGAGTTGTATGGACGCCTCGCCACTGATAGTAACGTATATGTCACTTTATATAAACATGGATGTCAAATAATGGTAGTGTGTGTAACATTTATTTTATTGATTTAATGTATTTTTTATGCATTATTTTTAGTAAATATAATCATTGTGCACTCCTTCTCTATATAAACTATAAGTGTGCTGGGTTTCACGCTCCTTTCCATATCCGCGTAATTTTCGTATAAAGGGATCCAAAGTTTTTCCTTCACGTATATATATTATATATAGATTTTTTTTATATCTGTTACCGTAGATATAATTTTTGCTCTGTGAATTAATTTTGAGGATTATTTTTTATATGATAGCAAGTGTTCTGATCTGGTTTCATTTAAATTTAGTTAAGATATGACAAGTAGTTTTAGTTCCTCGTAATAATTGTATTCTTGGTGCATTTCATTAGAAGTTGGTTTTGCTTTTTGGTTAAAATCTTTTTTTTAGCTTCACACTGTATCCCGCATACAGCAGGGTAGGCAGAGGGAACCTAGTGTTAAGACACTCCGTTCCCCACTTTCCACCGAATTAAGGCATTGCGTGCTGAGTGGCGGAAAATAAAATCATAATAATTATTTTTTTTAAACCAGCAGTTTCACGCTTTATCCCGCATAGCAGTGTAATCAGAGAGAACATAATGTCGGTACGACGTTTCTTGTTCAAATCGAGACATTGCAATAAGTGGCGGAACTCAACGCCGCGTTTTTGTCTTACTAGAGAGAGTGAGAGAGTTGGATATAATGTGAAATATTATAATATATGTATATATGAATATCTATGTAAATTTTTCTTTCACCTAATAATTTTCCGTATAAAGCGTAAGTTAAATAATATGCAAATGAAGAAAACGCCTTCAAAATTAATAAAAAATGGGAGAAATTTTGAAATAATATTTTTTAAATAATGATACAAATAATGCGCCTGTCGTGGTGCAGAGGCACTGAAAACGCGACAGGTTGTGGATTCGATTCCCACTGCATGAAATGGAATTTTTCATTTTTTGAATTTGGTAAGAAGGCAAAGCGTGGAGTTGAGTTCCGCCACTCAACGCCTCAATTCGGCAGAAAGTGGGGAACAGAGTGTCTTAACATTAGGTTCTCAGGTTCCCTCTGCCTGTCGCATATAACAGGGTTGCTATATGCGGGATACAGCGTGAAGCTAAAAAAAAAGCAAATAAAATATACTTACAAAAATATACTACTATCCTACTAAATGTGAATGTTTATGAGAATGGTTGTTTGTTCTTCTTTCACGCGAAAACTACTGAACAGATTAAGATGAAACTTTACTGTAATATAGCTTATAGATTGAGTAGTACATAAGTTATAATTTATAAAGCTTTAGTAAAAACTTATGCAATAACATATAAAAAATGCAGTTGAATTGAGAAACTCCTATTTTATGTAATCGGCTAAAACACTGGGTAATTAAGATCTGACACTTGGTTTTTGAATTATTCGTAATGATTGTCATTTTCACTGCACCACTATATTTAAAGTATATATGTAGCTTCACGCTGTATCCCGCATATAGCAGGGACGGTAGGACCTGAGAACGTAGTGTTAAGACACTCTGTTCTCTTTGAACAATTCCGGTCCCCATTTTCCCTTGTCATCAAATTTTCATTTCCTGGAGTGGGAATCGAACCCACAACCTGTCGCGTTTCAAGTCGGTTTCCTTTACATAACTATATTTTGTATATGCAAGTAATTTATTAAAAATACTGGATAGTATTATTTAATACTAAATCATTCTGTTTAACGTTCACTAAATTTACATCATAATGGGACAACACCCATTAAATTATTCAAACAAGAAAATTACAGGAAGCGCTAAATGAATTCTAAGGGAAATCGATAAATATATAACAATAGCTCCTGGGTTTGGTAACGAGGCAAAGTGCGGCGTTGAGTTCCGCCACTCAGCAAGCCATACCTCAATTCGGCAGAAAGTGGGGAACGGAATTGTTGAAAGAGAACGGAGTGTCTTAACACTAAGTTATCAAGTTCCCTCTGCCTACCTTGCTATATGCGGTATACAGCGTGAAGATATATAAAAAAAAGAAATCGCCCCTAGCTTTTTAGCTTCTAGAGAGAACCAAGTAATGTGACACTCCGTTCTCCAATTTACTAAATTAGAAAAAAAATACGTATTTTGTGGCAGAATTTAACGCCGCCCTATGTCTTACCAGACTGGAAAATTAAGATTTTTTTTAGCTTCACGCTGTATCCCGCATATTGCAGTGTAGACAGAGGGAAGCTGAGAACCTAGTGTTAAGACACTCCGTTCCCCACTTTCCGCCGAATTGAGGCAGTGTGTGTAAAGTGGCGGAACTCAACGCCGCGTTTTGCTTTGTTACCAAACTCAAGAAATGAAAATACTAAACTTTTACATTTCCTAGACTGGAATCGAACCCAAAAAAATATTAAAATACATAGAAAAAAATAATTTATTATTTATTTTAAGATAAAGGTGAGTCCGTCAAAATATTTTATTGTAAGCGAAATATAAGAAACAGTGATATACATTACGTTCTTCCACAGCAATTTTTCAATTCACTAAAAATACAATTGAAAAATATTAAATAAATATATAACGACCACTTATTGCTACGTACAACGGTAAGTACATACAGCTTAATTAATTATAACACAAGAATGTTACCAAGTATCGTGGGTTCGAATCCCGCTACTATATATTTTTTTATACTTTTACTAAAAAAAAATACTAAAATAACTTACCTACCCAAAATTCTTGTATTTAAAAAATCATGACAAAATCCAATTTTCATACACACACTATATAAATAACTCGTTAACTAAAGTTTTTCATACAATACCGAAAGCGAGCAGCGATGTTCACCGGACGGCGGTCGGCGCGATACTGAAGCTATCATAGGGCGGTGCTAAGTAAAATGTAAATGTCTTGCGACTGTAAACGCGACAGGTTGTGGGTTCGATTCCCTCACCAGACAATGGAAATATTATATATTTAGTATTTTCATTTACTTGCTCTGGTAACAAGGCAAAGCGTGTTGAGTACCACCACTAAGCACGTAATGCCTTAATTTGGCGGAAAGTTGGGCACGGACCATAAGAGAACGGCCTCTGCCTACTCTGCTATGTACCGGATATAGAGTGAAGTATTTATGTCAGTTTTGTATAAGTAGATTTTTTTGAATGTATTAATTTTTCGCAATGATCTTATTTTTGAGGATTATTTGTAGTTGGATTTCTTTTTTTGTAAACATCTTATTAATGTAGTGTTAGCTTTATTATTTTGTTTGTTATACTCGTATATTAACTGAGCCTTGCGATATTGTCTACATGGTGCAATAGATAACATTGGACTGTAGTAACGATTGGTTGTGGGTTTTTCCAGGTTTTCCCCTTTCCCACCCATCCTTTCCCCAAAATGTGGTGGTTCCGATAGAGGACTACGACATAGTTCCCCCCTTCCATCTGTATCCTCTAGGTTGGCAACGTAGCTCTGGTGTTGTAGATGTCCATGGACGAAGATAACCACTTACCAAAAGGTCCTTCTGCTCGTTTGCCATTCATTATCCATAAAAAAAAAACTTTAATTTCTTCGCCCTGGTATGACGAAGCGCGGCGTTTAATTCCGCCATTTAACACACAATGTCTCAATTCTGAAGTGAAACAGAGAAAGGAATGCTAGTGTACATCACTCCTTTTCTACATCAATTTCCTGACATTAAGACGACACTGACTAATATGTCGTGTCGTAATTTGTCATACGGACATTTATCCTAAGAACAAAAAGCATTCGCTAATGTTAGCAATATATATCTTAACGTATATGTAGTGTAAATAATTAATAGCTTGGAATTAACTATTTTGAAAGAGAACATTGTAGTTTTTTATAGTTATAAAAAAGTATATGTTTTTGTTGTTATTTATGTTTTAGCTTTTTTCGTTGTTTTTCAGATGCATGCTTTTTTTGAGCTTTACCTTCTGTACCCGTTTAGCAGAAAAATACTGAGGTAGAGAAAACCTAGTGTCAAGGCATTCTATAATATTTTCCAAGCGTTTTAGTGATATTATGTGTAGAGTGATGGTACTTAACTGAACTGAAAATAAAAATATGTTTCTCTATCCACTCCCCTCTCTACCTAACCAACCTATTGTAAGAAAATATATGTATATATATTCAGCCTAAACGCCTAAGTTGAAAGTATCTAGAAAATAAACTCAATACTTAACGAAGCGACGTGAAAAATACGTAATCTCTTATGGTTTTAGCGCGACCTTTTTTTTCTCGCGCCATTGAACTTTTCTTAGCAATAATGTACAGCTTTGAAGAGATACACCAGATAATCTAGTAAAAAGCTTTTTTTTTATTTATTACTTAAAAATACTGATTTAATTTTATAAAAAAAAGTATCTTAAACGTCAAAAACTATCTTGTCGTGGTGTACAGGCACAAGCGTGCGACTGTAAGTGCGACAGGTTGTGGGTTCGATTCCTACTCCAGGAAATGGAATTTTCATTTCCTGGGTTTGGTAACAACGCAAGCGCGGCGTTGAGTTTCGTCACTCAGCACGCAATTCCTCACTTCGACGAAAAGTGGGGAACCGAGTGTCTTATCACTAGGTTATCTCTGCCTACCCTGCTATATGCGGGATACAGCGTGAAGCTATGTATATACTCGTATGTATATCACTCCCTCTAAGCAGAATCGAACCTAGTCCTTTTTATAAAAAGACGCAGCCACTGCGCCACTATACCTTCAAATACTTTGGTTCTTTAAAACCAAAAAAATATAAAACATCTATCCCACCAAATTACTTTCATTTATAATTTTCATGTTTTTACACATCCGTAAATTTTTACGCGTCTAATGTACGCCATTTGTCTTAGCTGAGCGGAAGCGGAAATACTTGTTCGTATAAAATCGACGATATATCATGACATTGTAGTATTATATTGTTATTCTGTATGGGTTCTGACTTTCTTCATATTTTTTTGGTTTAAATGGACCTTTAATGTTTGAGACACTAAAATATAGGTTAGCCTTTCAAAATATCTTCATCTTTCCTCATTTTTTTTAGTTTAATGGTTTTTTTTTAATGGATAACGAATGGCAAACGAGCAGAAGGACCACCAGATGGTAAGTGGTTACCTTTGCCCATTACCATCTACAACACCAGAGATGTTCTAGATGCGTTGCCAACCTAGAGGATACAGATAGAAGGGGAGGACAATGTAGTAGTCCGCTATTGGAACCACCACATTTTGGGGTAAGGATGGGTGGGAAAGAGGAAAGCATGGCTTACATGCCATCGAACCGGAACACATCATAAGATTTTAGGCGGTTCGTCTTTGACATGATAGTGGTCGCGAGCCAGACGGAGGACAAACCTCCTACTCCTTCTCCTTATAGCAAGGTGAATCATAGTGAGCCTAGTGTTAAAACACTCCGTATACCGCTTTACGTCCGAATTCGGGACATTGCGTGTTAAGTGTCGGTCCGCGGTTTGAGTAAGGTAACCTAGTGGTTTTTATATTTGACAATTTGGGGATTAACAGAATTATTGAAAAACTGTCGTGGCGCAGAGGCACAAGCGTGCGACTGTAAACGCGACAGGTTGTGGGTTCGATTCCCACTGTAGAAAATGAAGTATTTTAATTTTCTGGGTTTGGTAACAAGGCAAAGCGCGGCGTTGAGTTCCGCCACTCAGCACGCAAAGCCTCAATCTGGCGGAAAGTGGGGAACGGTAATGTTGAAAGAGAACGGAGTGACTTAACATTAGGTTCTCAGGTTCCCTCTGCCTACCCTGCTATATGCGGGATACAGCGTGAAGTTATATTTTAATCGTTGCAAGTGGGAGTTGGCTAGCGAAGCGAAGAGAGTGGTGCATATAATCTATTTAAGAGGCATTGATAAATAAAATATTTTTATAATAAAATATCCCGCATAGAACAGGCAGAGAGAAGCTAATATCACTTCCGTTCTTCAAATTCAAGATTTCGTATTGAATGCCAGAACTCCGTCCATCGTGCTTTATTTTACCAAGGCGGGAAAATAAAATTAAATAAAATACAATTGTATTTCTCTGAGTAGGAATCAACCTTACCATCAATCGAGTTTCACTGTCCTGCGTTACGATGTCAAGAACGGAGTGTTATGACACTACGTTCTCTACCCACCTTGGACAGTGTAAAAAAACATATCAACTTATTCACGCTTTCACGAAACTCATTGTTATGTAGAATAGAGAAATAAACAAAATATAATATTTCTTGTTTCAAAATTGTTAGTAGCATAACTAAACTAAAGTTTTTCTCATTTTAAAGTTATACTTCAATGTATACTTGTTCAATGTGCATACAGTAGCTTCGTAACCTTTGTGAGATACATCTTGAATATTTTTACGTACTGAATAATATTTTTTGGCATCTTTATATGAATTAAATGCGATTCCTGCATTCAGTCTTGGTGAAGAAAATAATTTTTATTATTTTACTCTGTGTGACACGGCGTTGAGTTCCGCAATGACCTGGTTTCTTATAGAAAGTGGAGAATGGTTGTCTTGAGACTGGATATCTAAGAGAAGAAGCTTCAGTTATAGTATTATTAATATATTTTTTTTAACTTCACGCTGTAACCCGCATATAGCAGGGTAGGCAGAGGGAACCAGAAAACCTAATGTTAAGACACTCCATTCTCTTTCAACAATTCCGTTCCCCACTTTCCGCCGAATTGAGGCATTGCGTGTTGAGTGGCGGAACTCAACTCCGCGCTTTGCCTTTTTACCAAACCCAATAAATTAAAATACTAAATTTTACATTTCCTGGAGTGGGAATCGAACCCACAACCTGTCGCGCTTACAGTCGCACGCTTGTGCCTCCGCCACTCTGCGCCATGACAGGTGTTATAATTAATAATTGATTAATGTTTATTTTTAAACTAGCAATATCCTGCTAATGCTGCAATATGCTTCTTGGTGTCTACTATAATCCCAGTCTTGTGGTCGATTACTTTTTATCATTTGAAACCCTGCTGGAGCACTATAAGCCGTTATACGATCATACCATTATAATGGGTGATTTTAATACATGTATATTAAAAAACAACACACGCTCTTCTCGTTTAAAGTCCTTACTTAAAGGCGCTAATTTACATATACTCCCCTTATCTGCAACTCATCATTTCCCTAACTGTGCTCCCTCATTGCTTGATTTAATGATTGTTTCTTCTGTTGACCACGTCGAAAAACATGGTCAATATCCAGCTTTGGCGTTCTCTTATCACGACCTTATTTATTTGTCATATAAAATGAAACCCCCAAAAGCTAAATCAAGAATCCTTCTGCAGCGAAATTTTGGTGGTATTGACATGAATTGCTTGCGTGAGGATGCAGTCACTATCGACTGGTCCAGCATTCTAAACTATACTACAGTAGATGATCAGTTGGCTGTTTTTAACTCTCTCCTCACTAAACTTTATGATCAGCATGCTCCTATGCGTCCTGTGCGAATTAAACATCTTCCTGCTCCCTGGTTAACGGATGATATTAAAAAACTGCAACACAAAAAAAATTATGCAAAAATGAAATATAAAATGAATCCTAACGACAAAAACCGACAAAACTATAAAAAGGCCCGGAATCGCTGCAATATGATGTGTAGAGATAATCAACGACGCCATATACACAAATCTGTAATTGAAGAAAAAGATACCTCCAAGGTATGGCACTTTCTCAAATCCATTGGAGTAGGCAAAGCACAACAACAAATAAATCCTCACACCATCAACTTCAATGATCTTAATAAACACTTCTCTTCTTCTAGTGTTATAGATAACACAACAAAATTGAATACAATCAATCATCTCAATGCTTTGTCCTCTCCTAGTATTCCAAATTTTTTCTTTGCTCAATTTGCAGAAAGTGATGTTAAGAAGACCATACTGGCCATTGCCTCTGATGCAGTGGGTGCTGATTGCATTAGTCGTAAAATGATCATTCCTATCCTCGATATCATATCCCCTATTATTACATCTATATTTAACTTCTCAATTGCTTCTAAACAATTTCCCTCAATTTGGAAAGATGCCCAAATTGTTCCAATACCTAAAAAAAATAATCCTGTACTAAACTCTGATTTCCGTCCAATCTCAATCCTTCCATTTTTGTCCAAATCCTTTGAGCGTCTCGTTCAGTCCCAACTCACGGATTACCTATATTGTCATAACCTCATGAATCCGTTGCAGTCCGGTTTCCGTCCTGGTCATAGTACGACAACTGCATTAGTAAAAGTCACAGATGATATTCGTAAAGGCATGGACATGCAGCAAGTCACGGTCTTAGTTTTATTGGATTTCAGTAATGCCTTTGGTTCTGTCGATTTCGATGTCATGCTTGCTACTTTAAGGTCACTTAACATATCTCCTGATGCAATTGACTGGTTTCGTAATTACCTGTATGGGCGCCGGCAACGTTTACGAATTCACGATTCGTACTCAGATTGGTGTCCTGTTGTTGCTGGTGTCCCACAGGGTGGCGTGTTGTCTCCTTTATTATTTTCTGTATTTATCAATACTATATCCCAGCACATTCCTTCTCTCTACCATTTATATGCAGATGATCTTCAAATTTATCATATGGCCAAACTATCCGAGTTACCTCTTGCCTTAAAATCTGTCAACGAAAGCTTGGGGAAAATATGTACTTGGAGTTAGTCATTTGGGCTACAGCTTAACCCTTTGAAAACGCAACTTATATTAGTAGGCAGTGCCAAACTTCTAGCAAAAATTGATTTTCTCACTCTGCCACCGATAACTCTTGATGGTATTATTATACCTTACAGCAAAACTGTAAGAGACCTCGGCATCACCTTGGATCAGAACTTGTCTTGGGACTCACAGGTAAGTGAAGTGAGCAGAAAGATGCTTGCGTCGCTGGGATCTCTTAAACGCTTACGTAATTTCTTGCCTATCCCAACTAAAATTTCGTTAGCAAATACGCTCCTTTTACCGATTCTTGATTATGCTGACCTTTGTTATCTTGATCTTAGAGAGGAGCAACTTAATAAGCTTGAGCGTCTCCAAAATTTGTGTATACGATTCATATTTAGTCTGCGTAAATATGATCACATCTCTGACTTCCGCAAAAAACTCAAGTGGCTCCCAATCCGTCTTCGTAGGAATACTCACATACTTCATCTTCTCTACTGTATTCTGTTCAATCCAACTTATCCGCCGTACCTCAAAGAGCGATTCGAGTTCTTGGGTGGCTCACATCCTCGAACCCTCCGTTCCGATCATAACCTCACGTTGAAAATTCCTGTCCATTCCTCTTCCTTTTATGGTGATTCTTTTACTGTCACTGCGTGTCGGCTATGGAACGCGCTTCCTTTGAATATTAAAAATTCCAAGACGGCACTTACTTTCAAGCATCGTTTAAAAAAGCATTATTTTACACATTAATATTTAAGTTTGTGCCATTGATAATTTTATTACTTCATTTCTTATTTATGTATATATATATATATATATATATATATATATATATGTGTGTGTATATATATATTTATATGTTTATGTAAATGTTATGATGAATATACTTATGTAGTTTATTCTTTCTTTTTGTATATTATCATTATTATTTGTATGTATTATTCACATCCTATCCAATTTCTTTGTTTGTGTATTTCCTATACCCTAAGGTTGCCTGGAAGAAATCGCTATTTTAGCGATAAGGTCGCCTGTTGTACATTGTTTTCTGTTATTATTTTATTTTAATTTTTACTTTTATGTATGGGTGTGTACAATAAAGAGTTTTATTATTATTATTATTATTATCCTGCGGCTTCCTTTGCGTGGGTTATAGAACCTAAAAGCACGTTTTCCTATTTTAATCCTCTCTTAGTATTACCCTAAACTCCTCAAGGAGCCTACATGTCAAATTTCATCTTTCTATGTGCAGTAGTTTCACCTCTACGTTGTCTGTCAATCACTCAGTAACGCAATCGGTTTACACGCTTTTTTTACACGCTGTATTTCGCATATAACAGGGTAGGCAGAGGAAACCTGACAACCTAGTGTTATGACACTCCATACTCTTACGATTTCCGTCCATCACTTTCCGCCGAATTGAGACATTGCGTGGTGAGTGGTGGAACTTAACACCGCACTTAGCCATAAGGCTAAGTGCGGTGTTAAGTTCCACCATTGTATTTTCATTTCATTTTGTATTTTCATTTCCTCGCTCTGTTAATAATAACAGAGCGAGGAAATGAAAATACAAAAAAAGTGGGTAGGTGCAAAAAGTGGGTAGGTGCACAAAAAGTCAACACGTAAATTTGTGAGCTCTA
>JAKGSA010001051.1:26622-91260 GCA_033558755.1 Philaethria dido | reverse complement strand
CATCTGTTAGTCTGATAGCCAGTAGCACTAAAGTGAAAACCCTTCAATCCTTATCATTACTTCCTGCTCCATTAACCGTTCCCTTTTCCTTCACCTCCATTACGACTGCGGAGTTACGCAAACATGTGATTGCTATTAAATCTGACGCTACAGGTTGTGATAACATAAGCCGGCAAATGATCTTGCTTACTCTCAATTCGGTTCTCCCTACCTTATGTCACATCTTTAATCATTCCTTATCCTCAAGTGAATTTCCTGATTCTTAGCGTCATGCACAAGTCATCCCCGTTCCAAAAATATCCAACCCTATCTCCTTCTCAAACTATCGTCCAATTTCCATACTTCCTTTCCTCTCTAAAGTCCTAGAACGCATAGTTCATGAGCAACTGTATCTTTTCCTGCATAATAACAATATCCTATCGTCCTTCCAATCCGGTTTCCGTCCTGGGCATAGCACAGTAAAGACACTAAACAAGGTATGTGATGACATTAGATATGGTATTGACAACCAGCAAGTTACCATGCTTGCTTTGTTAGACTTTTCTAATGCGTTCAACACCGTAGACTTCGATATCCTTTTAGCTATTTTAAGGTCCATTAATATCTCACCAGAAGCTGCTGAATGGTTTTGCTCGTATCTCCATGGTCGCACTCAATGCATCAAGCTCGAGGGGAAGGTAACCTCTCAATGTCACATTAATGCTGGCGTACCACAAGGCGGCGTGCTATCTCCATTACTGTTTTCCATATTTATCAACACTCTTACACAGCACATATCGTCTTCCTATCATCTATACGCGGACGATCTACAGATCTATAAGACTGCCTCTGTAAATAATATACCCAGAGCTATTGATGAAATTAATTCCGATCTACGTTTAATTAGCAGTTGGAGTAAATCGTTCGGATTGTCTATAAATCCAAGTAAGTCTAAAGTGTGTATGTTTGGTAACTCAAAACAATTATTTAAATTACACTCACCTCTCCCCCCAATCTTGTTTGACAATGTTAACTTAGAGCTTAGTGATAGTGTGAGAAATTTGGGAATCAGAATGGACAGTACTTTTTCCTGGTCGGCTCAAGTTGCTGACATTAGCCGTAAGATCTTTTGCGCTGTAGGAAGTTTGAGGAGATGGAAAAATCTCTTGCCAATAAAAACTAAAATATCCTTGGCTCAAACCCTTCTCCTTCCTATACTTGATTATGCGGACTCATGCTACTTAGATCTATCTCAACAACTACTTAATAAACTTGAACGGATGCAAAACGTTATAATTCGATTTATTTTTGGACTGAGGAAGTATGATCACATAACGCAATATCGTACACAGCTTAAATGGCTAACTGTAACAGACCGACGACACTTGCATGCTCTCACCCTTCTTTACACAATCCTCTACAATCCTGTCACTCCCTCGTACCTCAAAGAACGTTTTAAGTTCTTGGGGTCCAGCTCTCTCCTCTCCCAGTACCTTCGTTCCCGTAATAACAATCTCCTTGAAATTCCTCTCTGCCGCACGAAATGCTATGGAGACTCTTTCACTGTTAAAGCAGTTAAGCTCTGGAATGCGCTGCCAGTTGAGATCAGGCAATCTCAATCACTTGAAATTTTTAAACGTAAACTGAAAAACTACTATTTAAAACAGAATATATAATGTGCTTACTGTATTTATATATGTATTTCTATATTTGTACTATATGTGTATACCATTTACTCATTTTGTATGTATGGATGTATGCATGTATGTATGTATGTATGTATGTATGTATGTATGTATGTATGTATGTATGTATGTATGTATGTATGTATGTATGTATGTATGTATGTATGTATGTATGTGTGTATATATATATATATATATATATATATATATATTTATATATGTATGTAAAATTAATACTTTTTGCGCCCTACTGCTGTTTCTGATCCATAGTTTTATATTTTTAATGGTTGCCTGTAAGAAATCACTTATAGTGATAAGGCCGCCATTGCACATAACGTTTTTATCATGTTTTATGTATTGTTGTTATGAGTATTGTAAAATTGTATGTGCAATAAAGTATTATTATTATTATTATGTATCTCGATACAGGTTCTCGGGTTCAAAGGAACCCGGTCCTTTGGAAGGCTTGCGTGGGGACACAGGTCTAACACGTAGAGGCCCCTTTGAGACAACAATATTTTTTAATCTGACGCATTGACCGGGATCCATCTCTGAGTAACCATAGCCAATTGCTCAGAGATTATTATTATTATTAATGTTACAAATATATATTTTTTATTTCTTGGAGTGGAAATCGAACCCACAACCTGTCGCGTTTATTGTCGCATGCTTGTACCTCTTTTCCACTATTGTCCTCAAGCATTTTATATATAGACTGAAAACAGCTCAAGTCAAGTTATTTCCGTCAAAGTCTTAACAAATGTGTCACGAAATGTCTCAATTAAGTCGGTTTTGTTTATTTTGCAATCAAGAAGGGTTACAATCCTTTTCAAATCCGATGTAGAACTTTCCAGATCCTTATGTTTGTAATTCACTTAACAAAGTTACAATAAGCTCTTAACTTTAACTTTAAGTTAAAGTTTACTTCCGTCAACTATCCAAGACGGTTTTGATAGCAAAAACAAGGTACAATTTTAAGTTATTTATCAGTTAGAAAGACAGAGAGATTGAAAAAGCAAATAAACGTAGAGAAATTTGGAGAGAGTCTAGTGTTAAGACACTCTCGTTTATCAGTTTTCGTCCAAATTTAAGACATCATTAGTTAAACAGTGAAACTCAACAATTTGTCTTACCAGATCAGAGAAATAAAATTAATGTAAATATAATTACTTAAACACGCCTGTCATGGCACAGAGGCACAAGCGTGCGACTGTAAGCGCGACAGGTTGTGGGTTCGACACCGTCTCCAGGAAATGGAATTATTCATTTTCTGGGCTTGGCAAGGCAAAACGCTCCGTTGAGTTCCGCCACTCAGCCTGCAATGCCTCAATTCGGCGGAAAGTGGGGAACGGAGCGTCTTAATACTAGGTTCCCTCTGCCTACCCTGCTATATGTATATATGTAATTACTAAAACCCCCGAGTGGAAATCGAACCCGCAACCAATCATGTTTACAGTCAGATACTATCCCATTGTACCACAATGGCATTCAGAGACCTTAGAGAGAGATGATTTGAATAAAATCATTTTTAAAAAACATTTTAAAATTTTAACACAGCGGGATTCGAAGCCGTACCTCTTGGAAACCACTTAAAATTCTTATATTGTTACTTACAATATAGTTTTCTTGCAAGCATCTCTGTAGTGAAGTTTTTACAAATTTCCGCTACACAAACTATTTCTAAGAACTATCGTTGGGTAAGAGAGAATGCTGTTTATTAAATATTTTTAATATTTTTAACCCACTATTTAAATACGTATGGCTTAGTGGTTGTAGCGTTTCGACGGTTTCCAAGGGTGCCGGTTCGACTCTCGTTACGTATAATTTTTATATCTTTTCTAAAATAGTTTTTTTTTAAATATTCTTTTTACTAAGAGGATCTTAAATATTTACTATCTATAAACTAAATCAAATTATAATCAACTCTATGAATATAACTCAATCGATTTTAAGGTAGATCAGCTTTTACTGCTTTCACATCATTACATTTTATATATTCTATTAAGGGCAGGATAATAATTTTTATTTCTTCGCTCTATAACGCAAAATAGGGGATTCAAAGTGAACCTAATGATAAAAGTCTCCGTTCTCCACTTTCTGATCAAATTCGAGACAATTTGATTATGTTGAGTGGTGAAACCGTTTTTTTAGATGATCTGCAATTACTCAATAAATATGAGGAGTTTCGCGAGGCGTGGCAAGCTATAGTCTGGCGGAACTTAACGTCGCATTTTGCCTTACCAGAGTAGAAAACTAAAAATAATTTAAATATAGGCATTCCCCTGAGAAGAAATCGAACCTACAACCAATTGCGTTTACAGTTTAAACGCTATTCCACTGCGTCAAGATGGTTTCTTCTATCTCTTAAGCATATGATAATAATCTCTATAAGAAATATCATTACATGAACAGTTTTATGCAAGTGGCAGATAAAATCTAAGGGGCAAAAAAGCATAGCGTACACCTTTGTACGGCTTCCTTATTGGATACGTAATTTTCTTTCGTGTCATAAAAACGTACATAGATTGAGGGCTTTAGAAGTGGTGTAAGCTAATTATTTTCATGTTATTTCTAACAATTTAATACAGTTACTGTAAAGTATGCTTCACAGTTTATTCCTAGCGGGGTAGTCAGAACAGAGCGCCAAACGCTACGGCCCTTGCATATTTCTTTCGCCTGATCCACAGACATTAACATTAACCTCTTCATACGTTCTCTCCGGGGAGTCCTAATGCTTTTTACGTAACTTTCCTCGTCATAATACATATTTAGTTTGGGTATACATTAGTCAGAGAGAACCAAGAATCAAAACAATCAAACAAACAAACAAACAATCCAATTTCCACTTACCGTCCAAAACCGAAACAAACAATCCGATTTCCACTTACCGTCCGAAATGACAAATATTGGTTGCGTATTACGTAGTGAAACTCAAAGCAATGATTTGCCTTACCAGAGTAAGTAAAATCATTCCACAAGTAGAAATCAAATACACTACCACTGGCATTTAATGTCAGAGGCTGTCCCAAAAATGGCCTCTTAAAAAATACTCAAGATATTATAAAAATATTAAATTTATATTCGTTCCACTTGTATTCTTTGTTCTTAGGTCATATTCCGTTAAACATACGAGATCAAAGGCCGTAATAAAGTTACTTAGAGTTGATACGGTGGATTATCATATTTGGCGTGCTTCACGCTAACTTTTCTTGTTTGATATTTATTGATTGTAATATAAACATATTGATGTTGAGTTATTAGTTATTTGAAGGTTTATTTATGTTATTATATATAGAAACTAAATATTTTGCTTTATGATGGATAAATTACACGAAATCTGTATAATTTATAGTTTATGTGTCATTCTGATAATAGGCAAATTATTTAGCTATTACTGTAAAGTTTCATCTATATCGGTTTAGTAGGTATTGCGTGAAAAAACTTTCATCCATCCAAAAAAACTTTTTTATTTATAAAATTACCATACAAACCAGAAAAATATTTTCAAAATTTTCTGTTGCAGATAGTCAAAAGTCTCAAACTCAAACTCAATCAGAATCTAATATTTAGGCACAAAAGTTCCATAGATGTCACTGTACGCCCTACGAGACATATAACATATGGGCTGTAATTTATAAAGATTTTGTGAAATTTGGGCATAATGAGAAGAAACTCCTTAGCAATCCATGGATTCACCGTGCGAATACTAACAACAATGCAAAGGAAGGAGCTCGGAGCAGTGAGCACCAGGAACTTACGACCCAAGTATAGGCTTAAGGATCCCCTTAAATATGCATAGCCGCTCGTATCCACTATGAAAGATCCTCTCTCTACCTAATGAAAATTTGTTTTAGCTTCATACTTTATACCGAAGTACTCTTTCGCCTCGTCTACAGTCATGAACCTATTCTAAAATGCCTTCCGGGGGGTCTTCATGCGTTTCACTTGATCTCCCACCAGTATCATTGATACTGTGTTCTCGAAGGTCAACCAAGATCTCCCCCTACCTCTCTTACCCCTAACCATAATATATACAACAATAATAATAAAACGCCTGCCGTGGCGCAGAGGCACAAGCGTACGACTGTAAACGCGACAGGTTGTGGGTTCGATTCCCACTCTAGGAAATGTAAAATTTAGTATTTTCATTTCTTGGGCTTGGTAACAAGGCAAAGCGTGGCGTTAAGTTCTGCCACTCAACACGTAATGCCTCAATTCGACGGAAAGTAGGGAACGGAATTGTTGAAAGAGAATATAGTGTCTTAACAGGTTCTTTGGTTCCCTCTGCCTACCTCGTTATATGCGGGATACAGCGTGAAGGTAAAAAAAAAATTATAATAATAAAAGTCTAGTATACTCGTATATAAAAGTTATACCAAACATAATTCTGGCTTTTCACTTATATTGAACTTAATCTTTGTCGTCATAAAAAATCCTTTTTCACCTGCCCTTTTCTTTTTTCACCTCACTTTCTAATACAACAGATTTGATTGAAAATTGTTAGCGAAGAAAATTGTTTCGTGGAAAATGAATTTCTTATACAATATCAGATTGACACACATTTTTTATGCGAATACATTTTTTATCCTTGCGCATCTTTATCTTGTGGGGAAGAATACAAAGATTTTTTTTAGCTTCACGCTATTTTCCGCATAGCAGGGTAGGCAGAGGAAACCTGAGAACCTAGTTTTAAGTCACTTCGTTCTCTTATGATCCATTCCCCCCTTTTCGCCGAATTGAGGTATTGCGAGCTGAGTGGTGGAACTCAACGCCGCGCCTTATTACCAGAGCGAGGAAATGAAAATACTAAATATTAATGTTTATAAATATTTAATATTTTCATTACAATCAATGGGAATAGAACCCACAACCAGTCGCGTTTATAGCCACACGCTTTTACCTCTGCGCCACGACTGATTTCATGACTAAAATATTAAAAGTACATTTCTCCGTCCTCCACATTTAAAGTCACATTTGAATTCTAATAGAAGAATTATTCACGCATTTTTCTCTCATAAGAGAGTAAGATAGAACCATGTGTTAAAACACTCCGTTTCTAATTTTCCACGAGTGAAGCCGCGAGTAACAGGTAGTAATTAATAGATCCTTTATATGATTATTATTAAAAATGGCCATATAAATATTACATGTAATGTCGGAAAGCTTTTAAAAATTGGTTAATTTAAAATTTATCACGTTCTATGCGACAGACGTGCTGTTACCAGCATGTGGTCCGCAATGTTACAATTACATGCGAAATGAATTACATATAAGTATGTAAGGATAAATTACTTATATACATATATTACAAGCCGCAGCATTGAGTTATGCCATTCAACACGCAATGGCTCGAATTCGAGTGAAAAGGAGAACGGAGTGTCGAGACATTAGATTTTTTTTTCAATTTCACGCTGTATCCAGCATATAGCGGGGTATACAGAGGGAACCAGAGAACCTAGTGTTAAGACACTCCATTCTCTTTCAAAAATCCCGTTCCCCACTTTCCGCCGAATTGAGGCATTGCGTGTTGAGTGGCGGAACTCAACGCCGCGCTTTGCCTTGTTACCAAACCCAAGAAATGAGAATACTAAATTTTACATTTCCTGAAGTGGGAATCGAACCCACAACCTGTCGCGTTTACAGTCGCACGCTTGTGCCACTGCGACACGACAGGCGGCTTGGTGATAACATAACAATATGTATGTAGTGTTGTAATAATTATACCCGTTTACAATTAATTTTTTTACCAAAAAAACCGACGTCAAATAAAATGTAGTATTACTACAAAAAACTCATTAAAAGTAACATACATAAAAAAATACAGTCCAATTACGAATCTCCTCCTTTTCTTGAAGTTGGTTAAAGAACTCCATTGGTTAAACACTCCAGGAAATGTCATTTTTAATTTCCTGGGTTTGGTAACAAGGCAAAGTGCGGCGTTGAGTTGCGACACTCAGCACGCAATGCCTTAATTTGGCGGGAAGTGGGGAACGGAGTGTCTTAACACTAGGTTTCTTCTGCCTATCCTGCTATATGCGGGATACAGCGTGAAGCTATGTATGTATGTATGGTTAAAGAAATAAGGTGTAAACACTGATCTTAGTTTAAGCACTACGAGAGTAACAGCTTCACATTTTAGAGTAAAATCAAAATCAAAAATCAAATTATTTTATTCAAGGTAAAAAGTCACAAGCTTCATTTTTTGAACGTCAAATAATTTACCACCAAATTCACTAAATTTAATGCCTCTGTCCTGAGAAAAACCGGCGCAAGAAACTCAGCGGGACTTGTTTTTTTTCCTCAGTATCTAACCAAAGCGAACCTAGTGTTAAGACACTCCGTCCTCCACTTTCCTCACTTTGTCTGACTTCAGATATTGCGTGTTAAATGACGGAACTCAACGACGTAAATCTAGTAGATACTATTGTATATAGAGTAATGTAAGCTACATTTGCCGCATTTATGAATTGAGGTTAGCGTGAAACCTGCAAAATTCACGTTTAAAACTAAATTGCGTGGATGGAGATCTAGATAGCGGTTGGGGTTGAAGTGTCTACAGTTTATTTAAAGGGCGTTTGCAAACGAAATACGAAATATAGATTAATATATATTTTTGTAGGTAAAATATAATCTATTAGGTGTATTCACATGCATACTCGTACATATATTAAATCGCCATGTCGTTTTCGTGAGAATTTTGAGAAATTCTTTCTTAGTGATCCTCTAAATTTCCAATTTCCGCCTGTCGTGGCGTAGAGGCACAATTTCTCAGTTCCTGGGTTTGGTAACAAGGCAAAGCGCGACGTTGAGTTCCGCCACTCAGAACGCAATGCCTCAATTCGGCTGGAAGTGGGAAACGGAGTTTCTTAAGACTAGGTTCCCTCTGCCTACCCTGCTATATGCGGGATATAGCGTGAAGCTATGTATATATGTACATTTGCAAAAAACCTACATACTTTTTAGGTACAGTTCAGTGGTACAGCCTACAGGTGAGAGCACTAAGCATAGAAAGCTGAAGCTTGGCATGTAGACTCCTGGGAGTGTTGAGGAGCATGAAATTCTTACAAAAATTGGGAAAAATGCGATTTTAGATTTCATCCATGTCTACGTAAATCAAGTTGTGGGATACCGCTATTAGATTTTTTTTTTCTTTTTTTTTTTATGGGTAACGGATGGTGAATGGAGCAGAAGGACCACCTGATGGTAAGTTGTTACCTTTGCCCATGAACATCTATAATACCAGAGATGTTGTAGATGCGTTGCCAACCTAGAGGATATTGATGGAAGGGGAGGACAATGTGTGTAGTCCGCTATCGGTACCACCACATTTTGGGGAAAGGATGGGTGGAAAGAGGGAAAACCTGGCGTACATGCCATCGAACGGGAACACATTATAAGATATTTGAAGGTTCGTCTTTGACATGATAGTGGTCGCGAGCCAGACGGAGGACGAACCTCCTACCACCAAACAATTATTATTATGACAGATAAAACATTTAATAAAAAAAATAATACAAATACATTCGTAACTCATTCACGTTTTGAAAACAACAGAAACATCCAAATAATTTCAATTTCATTTTGATAAATGGTGATGACATTCAAAAATTTGCATCAATAAAAATTATAGAAATATATGTATATTTTATTGAAATTTCCACACTTCCTGCTGTTATTGTTTATACATGGAGAACTCAGTCCCTAATCAATCACTCCGCTCTCAATATATAATCCTTAGAAAAGAAAATTTATGAAGACGGGATGTTTGATACTGTTACATGCAAAAAGTACTGAACTGATTTAGATGAAACTTTATAGCTTATATATTACGAGTATAACTTATATAATCGAAAAACACATAGGCTACAATGTATGAATGTTTTTTTATAATTTGGCTGTAATTTATATATTAATACGTACTGTTTTACTTTTTACAAAAATTATGTGGACAGAGGAGTATGAATTTTGGCACACTTACAATTTATATAGCGAAGGTATGCGGAATGATAATATCTTTTTAAAATAATGCATAAGAAAATATATATTAAGATATTAATTAATTAATTATACATGTTACACACACTACAATGGTTTGACATCCATGTTTATATAAAGTGACATATACGTTGCTAGGCAACAGGTGGTTAACGCGTCAACGGGGACACATATTATATACATGTGAAGAACCACAATAATCCAGTTAAAATAGTTGTTCAACTTGTCAAGCCTTTTCCTTTTAACAACATAAAAAATTAAAGATGTGGAACATCATATGAAAACATATAATAGTCCAGCTAAACTATTAGAAATAAGGAAATGATGTCTTTACAAAAGTTGTTGATGAGCATATTCTATAGACAGTGTCTGATCATGAACGCGGTGGTTATGAGTTCGGTCTCCACCTAGGGGAAGTGACCATATGCCTTGGAAAAAGCCCATGATTTTCAGCCCTATTTTCGATGACAGCGATTCACAAGTAGGTAGAAGGTTATAAATATAACGTTCACGCAAGCAATGTGGCAGGCAACAACTGGTATATATATATATATATATATATATATATTAACTTCACTCTGTAACCTAGTGTTAAGACACTCCGTTCTCAACATTTCCGTTCAACATTTCTGCCAAATCAAGGCATTGCGTGTTGAATGACGGAACTCAACGCCGCGCTTTGCCTTGTTGCCAAGAAATGTAAATACTAAATTTTACATTTCCTGGAGTGGGAATCGAACCCACAACCTGACGCGTTTACAGTCGCACGCTTGTGCCTATGCGCCACGACAGGCGTTATACAACTAGTATATAATAAAATAATCACGACATTCCCGCCTTAACGTTTGTAGGAGACCTTATAAATAAATAACGCAGCGCACAGCGTCGGCACTTCTGACACACTTCTAATAAATAGTTACATTGTAAAAGGTAATTCTATTTATGTATCTACCTACATATGGCCATCGTGGCGTCGACAGCCTAACTGTAATCGCAATTGGTCGTGGGTTCGATTCCCACTCGGGGAATTATTATTATTTTTTTTTCTTTTTAACATCACGCTGTATCTCGCACATAGCGAGGTAGTCAGAGGGAACCTGAGAACTTAGTGTTAAGACACTCCGTTCTCCTTCTTTCTCCATTCTCTTTTTTTTGTTTGTATTGATTTTGAGGCATTGCATGCATTTCCTGGGTTTGATAACAAGGCAAAGTGCGGCGTTGAGTTCCGCCACTCAGCACGCAATGCCTCAATTCAGCGGAAAGTGTGGAACGGAGTGTGTGTCTCAACACTAGGTTCCCTCTGCCTACCCTGCTATATGCGGAATACAGCGTGAAGCTATGTATGTGTGTATGTATCTCTCTTCTCCGCTAAAAAAAATATATACGCAAAATACTAAAAACTTAAAATCCTACCATAAATCAGTACGAGGAAATGAGAGAAGTGATTCATCTTCCGAATGTACGAACAACTTTGAAGTCCAAATTCTTGTAACGATCTCCTTAATACGTTAAACTTTTTAATGACTGCAACTACATATATTTATTCCTTTTTTTATTTTAATATAATATTTTTTTTCACGTTTTTGTTTGTAATTTAGATTGGTTGTGGGTTCGATTCCTGCTTAGGAATATATAATTATTTTATATATAATTAATTTAGCTAGTGTCCCCACTGACGCGTTAACAACGCGTTGTCTTTAGCAATGTATATGTTACTTTATATAAACATGGATGTAAAGCCATGGTAGTGTGTGTAACATTTATTTTATTAATTTAATATACTTTTTATGCATTATTGTAAAAAAAATGTTAGCATTCTGCACTTCTTCTCTATATAATCTATAAGTGTGCCAAATTTCATGCTCCTCCGTCCGCGTATTTTTGGTAAAAAGGGGTCCAAAGTTTTTGCTTGACGTATTTAAATTATATATAGATGTCACTGCTCTTGTCAGTGGAAGAGTGACGTTGAGGCTCGCTACTTAACACGCAATGTTCGAATTCTTGAAATATATTTTGACAGTTTTTTGAATTAAAATTTTAACACAAGGGAATATCGACTTGCACATAAAATGCACTAAAAGTATTATAACGACTAACTCAAAAACTACTTGTCAGATGTTAACTAAATTTAAATGGAACCGTATCAAAAGCACTCGAGTAAAAAACTTTTTTTTTGTTTCTTTTTTATGTACCTCTTGTACATAAAAAAAAAACAGTCAAATTTATAGCTTCCTCCTTTTTCGAAGTTTGGTTAAATACAAATTACAGCTCATTCATACTGAAAAATCATGTGAAATTAGGCTTGCTAGAGAACCTATGAGAAAAATAAAATATATACATACATATATAGTTTTTTTAGTCTCACGCTTTTTCTGCATGCCAAAGTTAGAGAGAACCTAGTGTAAAGAGACTCTGTTCTCCATCTTTCACCTAAAATCGAGACATAATGATGAGTGGCGGAACTTAACGCCGCCCTTGGCCACGATCTGTTTTTTGTTGTTGTTTACATATTTTAACAGAATTGATTTGTTTATTCCATTAAACAAGAGATAGGTAATTCCTTCCCCACAGTAATAATAAGGTTATTTGAGGATGCAAATTAACATCTGAATCCAAAATATAAATTAAGGTAATTTCATTAAAATGTCTGCAAATGCCGAAAGGGGTATTATTAGATAATGGAGTTTTGTATCAAATATTAGCGCGTATCCGTAAACACGTTTTATCCCGCATAGCTAGAGTGATCGTAGTGTCAAGACACTCCGTTCGGCAGTTTCCACCAAATTTAAGACACTACGTGTTGTGTGGAAAAATCGAGTATCTTTACCTTACTTTTTTTCTGACTGGGTAGTCAAAATTATGAATGAACACAAATTAAATGCAATAATAAACTTATCGTGTAGACGGCTTATTGGAGCGAGTCTAATGTTCTATGAAGAAGAATTACGAACCTACCATATAGTGAGTAAGTGAGGGTTCCCTATATCAAAAAAGGGTCGTTGTCATCGTCGTCAGCCGGAAGACGTTCACTACTGGACATAGGCCTACCCCATAGAACATCATGTAGCACGACTGGATACCTGCGCTTCCCTTCAATTTTTACCAGGTCATTCCAGTAGGCTGTCCCATTCTACACCTTCCGGTTTGTGGTCGCCACTCGAGAACCTTTCTTCCTTTCTAAAAAAGGATTTTATTCATTTTTCTGCTTTAGTAAAACAAAGCACGGCGTTGAGTTCCGTCACTCAACACTTAATCTTAATTATTTGGATCTTAAATGGAATTGATTTTGACGAAAAGTGGACAACGGAGTGTCTTGACTCTATGTTATAAAGAAAATAAAAGTATAAACCTACATATATATATATATCGTTTTCATTTCATTACTTAACAATAGTTTCATATTAAATAGGTACATATATTATTCCATTATATTAGGAATCCAATCAAGATATTCGATTACATACAACTACTAATTATCATAAGAGCTGTGCTAGAGATTGTAACACATTCAGTTTATTAAAGATGTATACATATAGATATAAATTTAGTATGTTAAATATACACACCATATTTGACATTCTTTTGGGAACACTTAAATTATTTTTATATCCCGCTTTGGACAAAACCGCGGCGTTAAGTTCCGCTTTTTAACCCATTGACTGCCAGATGGAGTGTCTTAACAATAGGTTCTCAGGTTCCCTCTGCATACCCTGCTATATGAGGGATACAGCGTGAATCTAAAAAAAATAATAATTTGGAAATTTCTACGAAGGGGAAAAAATGGATTTTGTTTTATAATCCATGCGAATAAATACAGCTGGTCATTTTATATACAAATGCGTGAAGTTGTTTTTAACTGAATTCAAAAATAGAAAAATATCTAACAAGCAGTTTTTGAGTTAATCGTAATAACCATATTCAGTTTTCTTTTATCATTAAATTCTTAATAATTATTAGTATTTAGACTGCTAACTTCAGAATTTAATTCCGGTCTACTTCCCCTTTGGTGTAATCAAAAGTTAGAGAGAGTTAGAGAGAGTTTTAAATAATAGAAACTCATTTCATTGTAAAACTACTGTACTTTGTGGGGATGCGTGCTTTGTTCTTTGTTCCTATTCTTGTAGTTTGTGGACGTTTAGAATATTATCTATATATATAAAGATATTTAATATTAAATTTCATTATTTTTTAATTAAAATATAGGCCATCATATTGAAGTGGTATGGTAAATGAGGGTAACTATAGGTTCGATTCTCACTAGTGGAATTATTATTTTTATTTTTTTAGCTTTACGCTGTATCCCGCACATAGCAGGTTAGACAGAGGGAATTTGAGAAACTAATGTTATACATTATACACACCTTTCTCTTAAAATTTCCGTTCTACACTTTCCGCTGAATTGAGGCATTGTATGTTACGAGAGGAGATTGAGGATTCTTCATTTCTTCGCTCGATACTTAAGTTTTCTGACTATGTGGAACGAATTGTGAAGCTGCTTAGTTTATTTAACTAGGATTTAAATTAATATAATATTAAATTAGATACTTTCGTTATAATATTTTTGAATTACGTGAATAGGTTAATAAGTCCACTTGTATATACCCGCCCGGGTATATACAAGTGATCGCCCGGGTGGCATATGGCTCTTTCCCCCCCTCCCCCTTACGATTACCATCCTTCCTCGGTTCCCTAACTGGAACCGAAATTGTAGACAGAACCCCTACAGAGGCTCTATGGGCCAACCCGATGACCCGCCCATGTTCATGGACGTAGAAGACTCCCATGGCCATAGGCCTAAGAGCCTGAAGCCATCACCCCTCCTCCCCAGGGAGGAGAGTGAAGACCCCCCATATTGTATATACAATTTGTTAAAAATAAATTAATTAATGAATAAATCAAAAAAAAAAAAAATAACGAAACCCATTTTTAAATATGATAGCTTGTGAAGGTTTGTTTGTTACTCTTTCACGCAAATACTACTGAACAGATTAAGATGAAGTTTAATTCAGTTTTAGTAACATAACTTATCTATGTGTAAATATACGAAGCAAAAACTTTGGATCCCTTTTTACGAAATTTACGCGAACGGAGGAGCACGACACTTGGCACACTTATACTTTATATAGAGAAGGAGTGCAGAATGCTTATATTTCTTTAAAATAATGCATAAAAAGTATATTAAATTAATTAAATAAATGTTACACACACATCATTGTTTTACATCCATGTTTCTATTAAGTGATGTATACGTCACTACGCAATGCGTTTTTACCGCATTTACGGGGACACTAGTACTTCAGAATAGCACATAGGCTACAATTTATAAAGATTTCGTGTAATTTGGCCATAATATAACAATAAGTAGCAAGCAAGATACAAATAATGAGTCTACTGACAAAACACTCTGTTCTCTTTCCGCCTGAATTCGTTATATTATATTTAATAAAATTAACCCTCATTCAGAATAACTTTTTATCTCAAAATACGTTCAAGACTGTCGTTTTCCGGACGTCTGATCCGAGAGGCCGCGATAAAAGGCGTCATCTATCAACGTCAATACGAGCAGAACCAGAAAATAGTCGATTCAACCAAAATTGAAGCAATATGCTAAGTAGCAAAAAGGTAACTGATATATAAAATTAGTTTTTTGTAAAAGATAATAATTTTTCTTTTTTTTTTCTTCACTTCACGCTGTATCCCGCATATAGCAGGGTAGGCAGGGGAACCTGAGAACCTAGTGTTAAGACACTCCGTTCTCTTACAACAATTCCGTTCCACACTTTCTGCCGAATTGAGGCATTGCGTGCTGAGTGGCGGAACTCAACGCCGCGCTTTGCCTTGTTACCAAGCCCAGGAAATGAAAATACTAACGTTACGTGGAGTGGGAATCGAACCCACAACCTGTCGCGTTTTCAGTCGCACGCTTGTGCCTCTGCACCGCGACAGGCGTTAATGAAAATAATTTCTCTGTGTGGGGATCAAACCTACAACAATAACTTTTACATTCAAACACTGTTTCACTACGCCATGATAGTTTGTTGGATGGCGGTATATTATTAAGATTTTTCAAAAAAGTAAAAGTGACTTCAAATAAAATGCACTTATAAATACAAAAATTACGAATAACTCAATAACTTCTCGTCCGATTTAAAATAAATTTTAATGGAACTACTTCAGTAATACTAGCTATCATATTACATAAGTATCATCAAAATTGGTTCATTCAGTAAAAAGTTAGGCAAAAACAGTCGAATTGAGAACCTCATTTAAAAATTACATACATAAGAGCTTTAATTAACAAGTTTAAGTAAAACCGCGATGTTAATACACTGCGGTGGGCGGTTGAAAGGAAATTCTTCATTTTGTTCATTTAAAAGCGACTTGTTTGTAAGTATGATGAAAAGTTATAATTAATTACTAATTATTTGGAAGCCATCGTAGTGCAGTCAGATTGGGACTGTAGCAACGATGGTTACAGGTTCGATTTTCACTCGGGGAAATAATTATACGAGTATATAATTTATGTTCATTTTCTCACAGTCTCCGACTGGCTCGCGACCACTATCATGTCAAAGACGAACCGCCAAATATCTTTTGATGTGTTCCAGTTCGACGGCATGTAAGCCAGGTTGTCCCCTTTCCCACCTATCCTTTCTCCAAAATGTGGTGGTTCCGATAGCGGATATTACACACTACATTGTCCTCCCCTTCCATTTGTATCCTCTAAGTTGGCAACGCATCTACAACATCTCTGGTAGTGCTGCTGTAAGATGTTCACGGGCGAAGGTAATCACCTACCATCAAGTTGTCTCAACGTAGAGCAAGATGGATAATCAAGAACGTGAAGTGACTTTTCACGGGGTAAACCAATTTTATTGATAGCTAGTGCTTCTGATATATTTACATTTAATTAAGAAAAACAATATAATGTCATGATATTACATTGGTTCTCTCTGCCTACCCTGCTATATGCGGGATACAGCGTGAAGCTATGAATGTATGGTTGTATGTACATCGTGAAGCTATATCAAAATGCTTGAAAGTCAAAAAAAGAAAGAGAAGAATGAAAAGATATTTAAATTTCAATCATATGCAGCGAATAATAGATACACTCCATGTTGCAAATTTCCGTCCAATTTTGACACCTAGAAATTGAAACCACAAACCATCATTGCGTATATAGAAACTATCCCACTCCACACAAAGACCATTTATGTTTTGAAAACAATCATTGAGAGTAAAGAACGGAGTGTCTTGACACTAGATTCTCTCTGCCTATCCTGCTATAAGATTTCTCAAAAAACATACATACATACATAGCTTCACGCTGTATTCCGCATTAAGCATGGTAGACAGAGGGAACCTAGTATTAAGACATTCCGTTCCCTATTTTCTGCCGAATTGAGGCATTGCGTGCTGAGTGGCGGAACTCAACGCTGCGCTTTGCCTTGTTACCAAACCCAGGAAATGAAAAATTCCCTTTCCTGGAGTGGGAATCGAACCCACAACCTGTCGCATTTACAGTCACACGCTTGTGCCTCTGCGCCATGACAGGCGTTAAAAAACATTTTTTTTTTTTTAACTTCACGCTGTATCCCGTTGATATCAGAGTAGATAGAGGGAACCTGAGAACCTAGTGTTAAAACACTCCGTTCTCCTAATATTTCCGTTCTCCACTGTAAAAAAATATTTGGTTTTAAAAATATACAAAGAAATCTATAGAAAACATCTGTTATTTAATATTAGTACAAATAATTACTTACATAAAGAACGGGAGAAGGTAACTTTGGGCAATACCAGTGTATTTCGTATTTTGAGAACTTTACAAGAGGAAATTGTAATTCGGGTATTAATTAATTTAAGTCTTTGGGAAATTGTGTTTCGAAGTTCATACTGTTTTACTGATTTCAAATAAAGGTGGTTCTCAATTCGAATCTATTTTTTATTTGTTTTACTTACTTACTTACTTAGCTACACGTTGTATTCCGCATATAGCAGGGTAGACAGAGGGAACTTAGTGTTAAAACACTCCGTTCCCCACTTTCCACCGAATTGAGGTATTGCGTGCTGAGTAGTGGAACTCGACGCAGCACTTAGCCTTGTAACCAAACCCAGGAAATGAAAAATTCCATTTTCTGAAGTAGGAATCGAACCCACAACCTGTCGCGTTTACAGTCGCACGCTTGTGCCTCTGCGCTACGACAGTTATTTGTTTGAATTAATATAACCAATTTTGATTTATGTTTTATATGATAGAATTTCTTAGATGGTCTCTTCTTAATTTAGTAAGAATTTGACGAATAGTTTTTAAGTTATGCGTAATAATGTTGCTTTTCAGTGCATTTTATTTGAATCGCTATTCTTTTTTTGTAAAAATCTTAATCATTTAAAAGGGATCACAACAGAAGTTACTAAATTTAGCAGCAAAACGTTAACAAACAAAAAAAAGCAATCAAATTGATAGTCTCCTCTTGTTTATGAAGTCCGACGACCAGTTTTTGAGCTATTCGTAATGTTTTTTTCTTTTTTTTAACTTCACGCTGTATCCCGCATATAGCAGGGTAGCCAGAGAGAATCTGAGAACCTAGAGTTAAGACACTCCGTTCCCCACTTTCCGCCGAATTGAGGCATTGCGTGCTGAGTGGCGGAACTCAACGCCGCACTTTGCCTTGTTACCAGACCGAGGAAATGAAAATACTAAACTTTTACATTTCGTGGAGTGGGAATCGAACTCACAACCTCTTGAGTTTAGAGTCATACGCTTGTGCTTCTGTGCCTCGACAAGCGTTAATTCGTAATGTTTTTTCGTTATTCGTATTAATGTTACTTTTTAATACCTTTTCCTTTTTTGGAAGTTGGTTAAAAAAATATTTCGCCTTTTTAGTACAATTTATACGTTTCAATTTAATTTCCTACATCACACCGAGCTTTGTGCTGGTGTTAATCAAATCTAGGATACCTCTACCTGGCCTTTTATATAGAGTGTATTTTACTATGTAAACACGCAACTGGTTGTGGGTTCGATTTCTGGTTGGAGAATTTTTGTTTTTTTTACTTCACGCTGTATCCCACATATAGCAGGGTAGGCAGAAGGAACCTGAGAACCTAGTGTTAAGCCACTCCGTTCTCTTACAACAATTCAGTTCCCCACTTTCCGCCAAATTGAGACATTGTGTGTTGAGTGGCGTAACTCAACGCCACGCTTTGCCTTGTTACCAGAGCGAGTAAATAAAAATACTAAATATTATTTATACCTCAATTCGGTGGAAAGTGGGAAACAGAAATGTTAAAAGAGAACGGAGTGTCTTAAAACTAGTTCTCAGCTTCCCTCTGCCTACCCTGCTATTTGCGGGATATAATGTGAAGCTATAAAAAAAAGTTATTCCTTACTAGGAATTCCATAGAAAACAATATGATCTCAAAAATACCTGTTTCTTATCAAATTAGGATGTTTCTTTTGATCCTGAATAACGACGATAATGAAAGCGAAGACGTTAAGTATCTAGTAAATCTAATATCGTCTTCCGAGATCCTGAAACTTTTATATTTCTGTTATAGTGTATCTATCTATGTGCAATCTATCTAAGTCAATCTATCTAAGTGCGACTGTAAACGCGACAGGTTGTTGGTTCGATTCCTGCGGGTGGTGGAAAGTGAGGAACGGAGAGTCTTAACACTAGGTTCCCAGGTTCCCTCTGCCCACCCTGCTGTATGCGGGATACAGCGTGAAGCTATGTATGTATGTATGTACAATCAAGGCCAAAAAGTCGCGGCATAGCTAGTTTTCATAAAGGAAAATGAAAAATGAAAACAAGTAACTTATTTTATTACGCCATAGGATTACAAAAACAATTTTTCAATTGAAAAATATTCTACTTTACAGTTCAAAGAATTTAGTATTTCCTTTCACTAAAATAAAAGACATTGTTGCAAAGAAAGAACCTGAAAACTATGAACCTAGGTCTATTGTTCGAAATCTAGGTTTTTCACGAGTTAGTAGGTTTGTTTTAAATTGAAAAATTTTCTTTTAGATATAAATACTGAAAGTTTTGCATCAGAAAATTTGAATAGCCAGTCTAGACTGTAATACCTTATGCTTAGTGAATTATTAGCTACCTGTTTGTAGCTTCTTAATAAACCATTCTCTTTATAGGTATACGTTATATATTATGTCGGACCAGGTGGTAAAAGAGAATATTATCATATTTTGTTTTATTAAACTTTTATTTAGTATCTAACGCCTGTCGTAGCGCAGATGCACAAGTGCGTGTGCGACTGTAAAAGCGACAGGTTGTGGGTTCGATTTCCACTCCAGGAAATGTAAAGGTTTAGTATTTTCATTTCCTGGGTTTGGTAACAAGGCAAAGCGCGGCGTTGAGTTCCGCTAATCAGCACGCAATGCCTCAATTCGGCGGTAAGTTGGGTACGGAATGTCGGAACACTAGGTTCTCAGGTTCCCTCTGCCTACCCTGCTATATGCAGAATACAGTGTGAATCTAAAAAAAAATAGTATCTAACTTAACCTAACCTCGACATACTATTTATCACTTTGCACCTAAAATTGAGACATTGTGTATTAAGTGGCGGAGCTCAACGCCGTGCTTAATCTCACCGTGCTTAGTTAAGACTAAGTTAACCGGACTGAGGAGAGAAATAAAAATAGAGTATTTACTCTATTTTTATTTCTCTCCTCAGTCATATTTATGATCATATTTATGATCATTCTCCTGAATGAGAAACGAACCCACAACCAACCGCGTTTACAATGAGATACTGTGCCGTTGCGCCATGATGACCACAATAATATTAAAAATACGCAAAAACTCCAAAACGGATATAGCTGAAACTTTACAGTAATTTAGTTTACACATAAGGCACAATGTATAAATTTGTATTAACCGACGTCAAAAAAGCAGGACGTTTCAATTTGACTGTATTTCTTATGTATAATATATAACTAGATGAATTTTTACTTTGCTATAAATTTAGTTAAGGTTTAAGGAGTAGTTTTTGAGTTATTCGTAATAATTTCACTTCAAGAGCATTTTATTTGAAATCATTGTTCTTTGGTTAATTAACGTATATATACGTATCTATAATGAATGTATTACATATAAGTTTAAACTGGAGACCGTTTTTCCGTTTATTTCTGCCATAATATGACCACACGGAAAATTAACTAAATATTTAATGACGCAGGAAGCTTATTTTCATTAAGAGGAGAATTTAAATTACCTTTTTTTGGCTTAGCACCAAATTACTTTGATGAAGGAATATGAGCTATTCATTAGGGTACTTCCAGCCACAAGCTTTTACATATGAATAAATGAGAGTTACTTATTAAAACTGCCAAGTTGTATTTTTAATATTATAAATGTCTTAATGCCAGTCGTGTGACTGTAAACGCGACAGGTTGTGGGTTCGATTCCCACTCCAGGAAATGGAATTTTTCATTTCCTGGGTTTGGTAACAAGGTAAAGCGCGACGTTGAGTTCTGCCACTCAGCATGCAATGCCACATTTCGGTGGAAAGTGGGTAACGGAATGTCTACTAGGTTCCCTCTGCCTACCCTGCTATATGCGGTATACAGCGTGAAACTATGTATGTATGTAAATTCTTGATTTTTGTAGCTTTGCGTTGTTATCAGAGCGAGGAAATGAAAATACTAAATATTCTTATAATATTTTCATTTTCTGGAGTGGGAATCGAACCCATGACCTGTCGCGTATACAATCACAAACATGGGCCTCTGCGCCACGAAAGGTTCTCTTTATTTTTATTATCGTCACTCTTTAACCGCTGCTATGCAGATAGTCAATGTTAAAAATTTTAGGAGGGTCATAACGCTAAGTTTTCCTTCAATCTCCATTAAATTTTCAAATGGTTACCTGTTGAGTGACGGAATTCAACGCCGTGATTTAACTTACACTAGCTGTACTCTACGCGCGTTGCTACGCCACCAAAAATAAATTTGAAGGAAATACATTATATACAAATATTCAAATCATTGTGAGTAATTTAAATGATTTCGTTAATTTCGAAAAAAATGTGTGGCGCTATCTGTTGAAAATTGGTCGCACCTACTCAGAAACCTCCGTGGGTTCATGCATAACAACTTTGCTAAAGATCATCACATGATCAAATGCATGGTTCATGATTCTATAAAGGACATACAGACAAACATTCATTTTTATATATAAAGAAGAAGAACGAAGAAATGGTAATAATTTAAATACAATAATGCACATGAATGAGAATCGAACCTACAACCTATAGCATTAACAATTTTTACACCACTATGCTAAAATAATCTGCTGGAAACCTAAAGTTATTTAATTCAATTTTAAAACACAAAGTGGACCCCTCGTGTAAAGCTTACATACACGTACATACGCTAACTCAGTTATAACTTACCACAGGAAATACTAACTTTTCTAATAACAGTGTAAATTTCAATCAACTGTAACATTGTTACAGGTATTTTCTTTATGTGAGCTTTAAGTTTCTTAGCATATTGCTTTTTTGACTTATTTTGATTTTCTTAATATATACTTTACAGAAAGTTATAATATTTTCTGTAAACCACAGCAGCTTCACGCTATATTTCACAGATAATCATAAGAAGAATAATCAGAGAGAACGCAGTGTTAAGACACTCTGCTCTTTAATTTCTTTTTGAATTCTATATCTTTTATAGCTATTTATAGAAGTGATTCTATTTTTAATGTTTTTATTTAATATACTATACATGGCCCGTATCTTTTGTTAACTACTGTAAATATAATTGAACCAGAGAGTCTAGTGTTAAGACACTCCGTCCTCTCTTACAATTTCCGCTCCTCACTTTCCATCGAATTTAACCATTATGTGCTGAGTGGCGGAACTCAACGTCGCGCTTTGCCTTGTTACCAGAGTGAGGAAGTGAAAATACTAAATAATATTTAATATTTTCATTTCCTGGCGTGGGAATCGAACCCACAACCTGTCGCAATTACAATCACACTCCTCTTTATAGTTAAGTAATTAAAATCAAACACAAATATACGTAAGTAATCGATGTATGGATTAAAGATAAACTATTTGTGACGAATTTAATATTCCGAGCACTTCAAAGCTCGGGGATTTACCGCAAACTTTCAAAAGGGTTCCAGCATTAAAGTTTAAACAATTAAACGATTTAATTTAGTGAAAATATTTTTTTTAACACCATGGTGGTATGATAATTTTGTTAAATTCTTAGCTTCACGCTGTATCCCGCATATAGCAGGATAGGCAGGGGGAACCTAGTGTTAAGACACTCCGTTCCGCTCTTTCCGCCGAATTGAGGCATTGCGTGCTGAGTGGCGAAACTCAAGGCCGCGCTATGCCTTGTTACCAAACCCAGGAAATGAAAAATTCTATAATAATAATCTTTATTCCTGTGAGGGGACGGGGTTTGAATACAATTCCCTTTCGCCGCCATTTTACAAAGATTTTTACTTAAAAATGCTACAATTCAAATAAGAATAATTTCACTATATACCATATTAGTTTATTCACTTGCGACTCAAATATCTTTTAGTTTATTTTATTTAGAAATTGGATATATCTTCAAGTCATTCCTAGAAGCGACAAAGGACATTGAAAGTATCGTGTGAGATACGTTGTTTCGCTCGGGGGTATTTTAACTAGCTTAAGTGAAAAAAATAAAAAGAATTTAAAAAAATATATATACTTTATTTTATTACTTTACGCTTTTACCGGCGTAGCAAAATAGGCAGTGAGAGTTTAGTGTCGAGGCACTCCGTTTTTCGCTTCAAAGGGACATTGCGTTTTGAATGGCGGATTTCAACATCGCAGTTCGTCAAAGCGCGGCGTTGAGTTCCGCGAAATAATTGTACTTAAAAAAAGTTTCAAGCTTTATTCTCCATAGCAGGATGGTCAGGTAAAGATACTTCATTCACCGCTTTCCTTGTTTGATTGTATTTCAATTGATTTAAACTATTAAGACGAAGTTTTTTTTTATTTTTTATTAGCTTTACGCTGTATCCCGCATATAGTAGGGTAGGCATAGGGAACCTGAGTACCTAGTGTTAAGACACTCCGTTCCGCACTTTCCGCCCAATTGAGGCATTGCGTGCTGAGTGGCGCAACTCAACGCCGCGATTTGCCTTTGCACACACAACACGCAGTGTCTCTAATTCAAACAGAAAACAGTGAACGGAGTGTCTTGACACTAGGTTCAAAGCGTGAAGCTACTGTTTATTCATATATTGTGATTAATATAATTTTGGTTTATATAAAACAAAAGACTTTCCTTTTACACACATAAACTTAATCTAAAAAACCAAGTCAAAGTCAAAAGGTTTTTAACCATAAAGGGGATTTTTGCTTCAAAATGTATACAAAAGTGGTAATTTGTACTGAAACAAACATAGAATAGAATTTAACTGAAAATACCTGAAAACTAAGGTGACGTAGGCTTTTCATTACTTGTGCTATTTTTACGTTTTTATCTTAGTTTTGTATTAAATATTAGAATAAAAGAATATTTTTTTTGTATTTTTTTAATTAATTGCTCGTAGTAGAGCTGTAAGAATCTAGTGACAATATATTCCATCTTCCGTTTTTTATCAAATTTAATACAGCGTGAATGATGGAAGCAATCACCGCTAGTTGTTTTATCAGTTTGAAGAAAGGAAAGAAGAGAGACGAAATGAATAGCTTCAGTTTTAGCTTAAAACGTAGCAGAGAAGTCATAGAGAACATAGTGTAGAAACACTTTGTTTTCCGCTTTCCGCCCGAAATCAAAATATCGAATCGAAATCGAAAAATAGTGGTAAAAGTTTTTTTTTAGCTTCACGCTATTTGCCGCATATAGCAGGATAGGCGGAGAGAACATGAAATATATGAATAGAAATTATTTGTTAGACTTAGGAGGTTTTAGGCATATTAACTGTCTAAATATGGATGGTTCTCAATTTTATACGTAAGTTGTTAGCGAATTTTATATGACGTCAGTTTTATTTTTTTTAATTTAAATTATTTAATTGTTTTAATTATTGAGGAAAGAATATGTTAAGAGAATGGAGTGTCTTAACACTAGGTCCTCAGGTACTCTCTACCTACCTTCTTTAGCCTACTTTGCTATGTGTGGGTTTCAGCTAAAAAGATCTGAATTATGTTTATAACTCATTTTGCTTCATTAAAACTGAATATAGTGTAATCTGCATAATAGAGAACAAACTACGTAGTAATTTTTTAATTACAAAATGAGTTTTTAATATGAAATAATAGCGCTTATGTTGTTCGTGTAATGATAATATACGATTTGAACACTAATAAGCGCGGTGAATGCAAGCATTATAGCTTTAGAAAATGCTTATATATAACATTTCTTTGTTAGATTTGCATAATAGTTAGAGGCACAAACGTGCGACTATAATCACGACAGGTTGTGGGTTCGATTCCCACTCCAGAAAATTAAATTTTGCCTTTTCTGGGTTTGGTAACAAGGCAAAGCGCGGCGTTGAGTGCCGCCACACAGCACGCAATGCCTCAACTCGGCGGAAAGTGGGGAACGGAGTCTCTTAACATTAGGTTCCATCTGCCTACCCTGCTATATGCGGGATACAGCGTGAAGGTAAGTAAGTAAGTAAATTTAATCATTCCCCCGAATATGAATCGAATCCACAATCTACGGCATATACCATGGACTCTCTAAGCTCTACATTTTTTTTTTTTTTTATTGATAACGGACGGCAAACAAGCAGAAGGACCACCCGATGGTAAGTGGTTACCTTCGCCCATAGACATCCACAACACCAGAGATGTTGTAGATGCGTTGCCAACCTAGAGGATACTGATGGAAGAGGGGACAATGTAGTAGTCCACCATCAGAACCACCACATTTTGGGGAAAGGATGGGTGGGAAAGGGGAAAATCTGGCCTACATGCCATCGAACCGGAACACATCATTAGACATTTGGCGGTTCGTCCCTGACATGATAGTGGTCGCGAGCCAGTCGGAGGACGAACCTCATACCACCTAAAATCATCATCATAATAAAATCATCATAAAATCATCATCATCATCATCATGTTAATAAAAATCGACTACTACAAGTACACAGGCTTAACATTTAACAGCGCTCCTAAATCTGATTTATGCTGTCATAAATCCAGATATCCTTTATAAAAATGTAATAAAACCCATCAAAATTTGACATAACGCGGATTCAAAGGGCACAAATGTACGGGTCGAATTTATAGAGCCTCATATGAAAGGTTTTCAACTGCTATTGTTTTTAACGTATGTGAATGGGGAAAATGACTTTTGTTAAAGATATATGTTTAAAGTTTATTTATTTAATTATAATTTTAATACTTTTACTCTATATTAATTTTTTTAGCTTAACTCTGTATCTCGCACATAGCGGGGTAGGCAGAGGGAACCAGAGAGCGTAGTGTTAAAACACTCCGTTCTTTAAAGAGGCATTGCGTGGTGAGTGGCGAAACTCAACGCAGCGCTTTGCCTTGTTACCAAAGCGAAGAAATGAAAATATTATATATGAATTATTATTAATATTTTATATATTCGTTTCCTGCAGTGGGAATCGAACTCACAACCTATCCTTTACAGTTGCAAGCTTGATCCTCTGCGTCACGGCCTTTATTTTTTTATATATGTTTTCTACTTATATTCATACTTTATAATTAGTTTTTTTATACTCTCTATTTCTGCAATAAGTGTATAAATAGCCGCAACTACTTTAAGTACTGAAGAAAAAATATGATTGTAACTAAAAATACATACGTACATAGCTTCACGCTGTATCCCGCATATAGGGTAGGTAGAGGGAACCTAGTGTTAAGACACTCCGTTCTGGACTTTCCGCCGAATTTAGGCATTGCGTGCTGAGTGGTGGAACTCAACGCCACGCTTTGCCTCCTTACCAAACCCAAGAAATGAAAAATTCCATTTCCTGGAGTGGGAATCGAACCCACAACCTGTCGCGTTTACAGTCTCACGCTCGTGCCTCTGCACTACGACAGGCGTTGTAACTATATAATGGTGAAAATCATATGAATTATGTAATATATTTTTTTAGCTGAACGCTTTATTCCGCGTAGCGGAGTACTCAAATCGGAACAAATAAATGAACAAACATACCAAAATTTTTTTTTGTATTTTTTCAAACTATGAAAAAATACAGGCAATGTCATAAAACATGACTAATATAATTTATTTTCTATAAAATAGCGATAGAAAAATATTATACAGGCTGCAACAACAAATTGTAGATTTATTCGTAGTCACGTAGCCAATAGCTACGGAAGCGCTACAATTGATACGACACATAAAATTTGGCAATATTTCTTCCTACAACATTAAATTTTGTAAAATATGTATTTTTATGAATAAAATATATTTTTCTTAGTATTATCGTTAAGTTGTCTATACTAGTTTTTGGCTATAGTTTTACTTGTATGTGTCTTTAAATAATTTATTAAGTGGGGAATGGAAATGTTAAAAAGAGAACGGAGTGTCTTAACACTAGGTTCTCTGGTTCCCTCTGCCTGCTCTGCTATGTACAAGATACAACGCGAAGCTATAAAAATATATATAATTTACTACCTTCTATTATTTGCTACTTGTCACAATAACTGTCACAATAATTATTATCGGATTTTATCTATATTAATTATCTATACATTTTATCAATCATTTTTATATTATTGCTAAATTACAAAAAATCTTTATGAATGCCTTATTCTGATGCATTAATATAAAAATTTAAAGTTTCACCAAAATCCGAAAAAGCATAAAGTGTAACAAAAACTCATTGATTCATCCTCACAAAATTTCGAATATTATTCATCAATGTGCGTAGATATAGAGAATCTAATCACTCCATTTTCCACTTTCCATACACAAATATTTTGCAGTTTTACGTAACTTACAAAGTAATTTCATAACAAAAGACTATTACGTATATTACATAGGAATATAGTCAGATGCACTTTCTACTTAGCGCTGCTCTATTGGATCCCGCTGTTTGCTTTTCATCATATTAATAAGTGGAGTCCAAGTTATAAGAGGAAACGAATTGTAAAATAATAATTAATATTTTAACACAAAAAGTATTTTATAAAAGATAGGATTACGTAACCGGATTAATCGCGTTTACTTTAGTATTCTACTTTTATTATTATATTGGCTGACCGAACCCGCAACGGAAAGATACTTAGAAAGACAGTTATTAGCGAGAATGTTATAGTAAAAATGAAGAAGAACGTGCTCTGGTGGCTTGGGCACGTCGAGAGGATGACTGATGGTGAGAAAGATATATGAAGTAAAGGTGAGCGGCAAGAGAAGTAGGGGGAGACCTCGGTTGACCTTTTAGAACACAATATCAATGATACTGGAGCCTTCCTCCAGTAGTCACCACTTCCTCACGTATCACGGTCAGGTCACGTACTTTATGTATCGTAAAATCAGATTGACAGTTATGGACCGTTCCATTTTAAATTTCTCAACTTATTTTCTCCATAGAAGAATCTTCTTGAAGTGATATTTGAAGTCACAACTGTCCGACTAAGTCAAATACTATTACGCCGCGATGTTATTGAATTTAAGTAACATTTTCATTAGGATACTATTGATTAATATTTTAATCATGTAATAAACTAGGTATTAGGTTTCAAGAACAGATAGAAGGATAAAAATCCTCAAGCCTAAAGGAAAATGTACTATTACTACTTTTTGCCAACATCAAATAAAAAATATAAAAAAATATTTACAAAAATTAAAAAAAAATACGAATAAACACGCTTAAGCGTTTCTCTTTACCCACAATTTTACTATTTCATTGATGAGTTCTGGTACACAATGCTTCACGACACTTTCCCGTAATGAGTCGTCGCGACTATTTGCTATTAGGCACTTTACTTGATTGAAAATTGAAATATATTGATTAATATAACTTCTCACTATTATAATGCAGTTGCAAGTCTTACAGATTATAAATCACTAGCTGCTACCCGCGGCTTCGCTTGCGTGGTCAATAGCAGTCCATATTACATACTATAGTGTATATCCGTTAATTTGAAGACTTTGAAGAAGCTAAGTTATCAATTTTTTGTTAAAGATCATGTCTTCCAAATTTGTCTTTGATAAAAAGTATCGTATGTCTTTCTTAATATTTCTAAGATCTATGTGTACAAAGTTTCATGATACTTCGTTGAGTAGTTTTGACGTGAAATCAAAGCAAACAAACTTATATGCTCATTTATAACATTTGTAGGAATAACTGCAAGCTTAAAATTTTCAACCATTTGCTTAGTTGGAGGTAACGGGTAGTCAGAGACAACCTAATGTCAAGACACTTCATTCACCACAATTCACTCGATTTATAAATGTATCGTGTGGTGGATTTCAACGCTGTGTTTTGTCTTATAAGAGTAAAGATATGTTAATAATTTAAATATGGCCTAAAATAGCCTCTAAGCCTTGTTCTGCAATGTCATACAGGATACTTTCATATAGAACATCTGTATGTCAAATTTGAAGGGAACAATGAACAAATTATATAGGCGACAATTGTTTCGACTTATGGATAATAACTATTTAAGTTTAGTTTGTTTGGTGGTAGGAGGTTCGTTCTCCGTCTGGCTCGCGACCACTATCATGTCAAAGACGAACCGCCAAATATCTTATGATGTGTTCCGGTTCGATGGCATATAAGCCAGGCTTTCCTCTTTCCCACCTATCCTTTCCCCAAAATCTGGTGGTTCCGATAGCTGACTACTACATTGTCCTCCCCTTCTATCTGTATCCTCTAGGTTGGCAACGCATCTAGAACATCTCTGGTGTTGTAGATGGTTATGGGCAAAGGTAGCCACTTACCATCAGGTGGTCCTTTTGCTCGTTTGCCATCCGTTATCCATTAAAAAAAAAAAAAAATTAAGTTAACATATAAATAAATATTAAGCATTTCAAAATATATTTTTTGCATTCATATATATTATATATTTTTGGAAAAAAATAATATTATCTATATTCGAAATTGTATACAGGTTTCTAACGCATATCAAAATATTTCCTATGTTCAAGATATAGGGATCCAATTAATATTTCTGACTATTACTGAAATAATAATATATAATATTATTTAACGCCTGTCGTGGCGCAGAGACACAAGCGTGCGACTGTAAACGCGACAGGTTGTGGGTTCGATTCCCACTCCAGGAAATGGAATTTTTCATTTCCTGGGTTTGGTAACAAGGCAAAGCGCTGCGTTGAGTTCCGCAACTCAGCACGCAATGCCTCAATTCGGTGGAAAATGGGGAACGGAGTGTCTTAACACTAGGTTCCCTCTGCCTACCCTGCTATATGCGGGATACAGCGTAAGCTATGTATATATGTAATATTATCATGAAACTATTTTTAACTTCTACCCACAAATTACTTTAATCCATGAATACATTGAATGTGACATCAAAAAACGTTAAAAACGTTATTTATCATTAGAGAATTGGGTTACAACTTTAGTATTGTCAAAATGTCGATGTAGGTCGATAAGAACGTATAGATAAATTATTTGGAACACTTAGACGGCGAACGGAGTGTCTTATCACTAAATTATCTCTGATTACCCTACTATACGAGATAAAGCGTGAACCTGCTTAAACGGTTTCTAAGGGGAGTGGGTTCGAGTACCGCTATGTGCAATTTTTTATAATTTTAAATATTTTTTTTATTTCTTAGCGAATGAACAATGCAAAGCTATGCCTCTCTGAATATAGAAAGCTTACTAATTTCTACCTTCGTTGTGTACTTGGTTACTATTGAATATGCACAAGTTTTCGGGTTCAGTATTTTTATTAAATGATATACATTGATTGCCATGGCAACGCGTGTTGTACGCGTCAATGGGTCTTCCTAGTGTGAGTTTATACATACCTATATCAGTCATAATTGTCAGTCAATTATTGATATTTCTTAGGCATTATTCTATGACTGACATTGACGAAGATAGCTGCCAATATAGGTGTATTCTGCTCTCTACAATTTTCATTGTGAAATAGAAATAATATGGAACATAAGTCTTTTTTCAATATTAATTTATATTTTTATTTTCGTAGAACGCATTGTGGTGTTGTATGGCAATATTTGACTTTAAGCGCGACTGCTTAAGGGTTTGATTACCATTTGGGGTAAAGATTGATGAAATGATGAGAATTTTTTTAAAACACATTCAAGTAAAAAAAGTACCTTAATAACATAAACAAAACAATTTACAGGTACTTTTTTTTTAATTCGGGCGAAGAGCAGAGAACAGTATGTAGCTGTCTAATAAATCTAGCTTTTCTTTGACAACCTTATTTTGATTTAGTGGGAAAAAACTTGAAGCTAAAGGGAGAATAAAACATAAATGTTAAGGCACTGTTACACTTATGATCAACTTGAAGATTATTTTGACTTATATTGATATCGGTGTTAAGTTACGCCACTTAGCACGTAATGTCAAACATAATACATATATACGATAGTCAACTGATAATTAAAGAGATAATGGGTAACTAACAAAGGTCAAATTATCCTTAGGCATTGATAAGGGTAGATAACATAACCATTTTTGATTAATTTTACTTAAATTTAAATTGTATGTAACATTTATGACAATTTCAGTTTGTTTTTTTTTTTAGTTTGAATATTTTTTTAGCTTCACGCCGTATCCCGCATATAGCAGGGTAGGCAGAGGGAACCTGAGAACCAAGTGTTAACAAACTCTATTCACCCTTTTCCGCCCAATTGAGACATTACGTGCTGAGTGGCGGAACTCAACGCCGCGCTATGCCAGAATATGAAAACACTAACCTTCATATTTCCTGAAGTGAGAATCACAACCTGTAGCGCTTACAGCAGCACGCTTGTGCTTCTGCGCCACGACAGGCGCTGAATTATTATAGCTTAATATGAACCGCGGCGTTGAGTTCCACCACTTATTACGTCTGATATCTTGAGTTTGCGCTAAAAGTAGAAAAGGGAGTGTCTTGATACTAGGGTTCTCTCAAACTATCGGGATAAAGCGTGAAGCTGTAAAAAAATTGTAAACATATCAAACGTAGCAGACTTTAAGAATATACCTTCCATCCTAGTTTTTGTACGTACTTTGTCTTACCAGAGCGAAGAAATGCAAATAATTTAAATATATAAAATCAAGAGAAGCGGGATCATGTACCGCTGCGTTCAATTTTTACTATAAACTTTTTTCGTATTTTGTGTGATTAACGGCTTAAAAAAAAATAGATATATATTATTTTTTTAGCTTCACGCTGTATCCCGCATATAGAAGGGTAGGCAGAAGGAACCTAGTGTTAAGACACTCTGTCCTCCACTTTCCGCCGTATTGAGGCATTAAAATATATAACATTTTATTATATATTTTAAACCGTTAATATCAATATCAAAAATATTAAATATCATCATTCCCCCGAGTGGGAATCGAACCCACAACCAATCGCGTTTACAGTCAGTCGCAGTCCCACTATGCCATGATGGCCTGCTATCAATAACATAATCTCAAGAAATTCGCAAACAATAGTAAGTGTTTATAATAAATAGACTAAAATAAACAAATAATAGCTAAGTATCTTAACATAGTCATTTCCACACTGATTAACGGAGTGTCTTAACACTAGGTTCTCTTACCCTGCTATATGTAGGAGAGTTTTAAGTCACTATATTTTTTTTTAATATTGCTTTCAAAAATGGCAAGAAAAATATTTTTTCTAATAGTTTTAATGTTTTTAAATGTTAGTTCTGACGATTTAAATATTATGGTGGGAGGTTATGAAAGTGTATTTGATCAAGATTTGTATAGGCGTATAATTGATCCTTTAAAATGTGAACAGCAAATGGAATTATTGTTGCGAAATATATCTGTGGCTATGGCATGTAAGTAAGAATACCTACATATATAAAAAGCTTGCATTATTAAGTGATTGACAGACAACGTACACGCGAAACTACTGTTAGGCTCCTTGAGGAGGGTAGGGGAGCAGCATAGAGAGAATTTCTCAAAATTAAACATTACATGCTAAGTGGCGGAACTCATCGCCACCCTTTGTCTTATTATAATTGTGAAAATTTGTGTCCATGGATGTTTGTTACTCTTTGACGCTATACCACTGAACAGATTTAAATAAAACTTTGCTATAGCATAACTATGTATTAGAATAACATGAAATGTACTGTTTATAAGGGGTTTAGTATTTTCAATATAATACATCAACAATTTCTTATTGCCGAATCGAATTAAGTTTCTCGCCGGCTCTTTTCAGCAGAACTGTCTTCCAAATTGGTGGTAACTTCCTGTAGGACTGATAATAATCGAAAATGCTCATAATAGCCTATTTGAATAAAAATATTTTGGTTTTAATTTTTTCTATAACTTTCTTCCAGTTATAGACGCAAGTGGTAAGATTCCGAGTGGTCTAATGATGGGAAACCATGGAGAACTAGGTAGCTATTACCAATGCCTCAATATACAAAAATCAGCAAATGATATGGAAATAGAAGGAAAATATTGCATGATGCAAATATCTTTGAATAAAGATAATTTTAGATACTCATATATGCCAGATAATTTTGATTTCGAAAAGATATTTCGAAATAAGTCAATGGAACATAACCGCGTGTTAGAGATAAAGAGACAATTGTCAGTTTTGTCAGGATTTGGACATTCTTTAATGTAAGTATAATCTAATAATAAGTCCAAAAGCACAATTTTGCAGGAGAGCCATTTGAAGCTTCCTAAGATTATAATTTTATTATTAAACAAAGCATTTTATTATTGTTATTTAGTCATTATTTAAGGAATTCATTATTTAAATTATTAATTTGCTCGAATAATAATAAATTTACAACCTTAGAAACTTATAATGGCGCCCCTGTAAAGTTGTGTTTTTGCACTAGAAAGAATACCTAGTGATAAGACACTCCATTCTTAACTTACCGCCTTAAAACGAAACATTGTGAATTTTGTGTTGCAATTCATCGCTGCGCTTTGTTACCAGAGCCAGGAAATGTAAATAATTGAAATATTCTCGAGCTGAGAATCGAACCCATAACCATTAATATTTAAACTCAAATACTGAATTTTATTAATGCTTTTGTTCTTTTATACAGGTATCAAGAAAATACTACAACAAGTAGTAAGCAAAGTGTAAAGCTTTCTTGGGGCATATGTATACCGAAAGTATGTAGACCAAAAGATGTATTTAATTACATTTTGAAGAAAACTCCTAATTTAGTTAAAAATGTTACATTTCCTGATGAGCTTTTCTGCAGATTACCAAATGATAAACCATATAGCATTGCTGATTATATAGCTTTGTAAGTAATTTTAGAGTAAAATTAAAAAAAAAATGTATGTGAAATTCAGTGTAGAGAAACTCCGGCAAGTAACTTACGAGAGAATGAGATGAATATTCGTTTTTAAATATTTGTTAGATTTTTTATGTTTATATTTTTTTATCAAGGTAACAATTCTTATAAAATTATGTCAAAACGAGAATATAAGTACGATGAATGCCGTAGAGACGCAATCTCTTAGTAGGATATGTGGAAACGGTTTGGCCAATAGAATTGGCAACGAATAGATACAGAGAAGGACGGGCGTACGTAATGTAGAATGAAAAGGAACGTGCTTAGGTGGTTTGGGCACGTCGAGAAATTGAGTGATGAAAGAATGGTGAGAAAGATATATGAACCAAAGGTGAGAGGCAAGAGAGATTGGACACCTCGATTGACCTTTAAGAACACAGTATCATTGATACTGGAGGTCCGTAAAAAACATGAGGATCCCTCGGAGAGTATGTCTGGAGAGATTTATTACTCTAACGAGGTAGCTAGGAATAGCGGGGGAGTGAGAAAAATGCGTGAAATCAAAAAAAATCTTAACATATAGAAATTAATATATTATGAGTTTTTTTTAACTTCACGCTGTATCCCGCATATAGCGGGGTAGGCAGAGGGAACCAGAGAACCTAGTCTTAAGACACTCCATTCTCCTTCAACATTTCCGTTCCCCACTTTCCGCCGACTTGAGGCATTGCGTGTTGAGTGACGCCGCGCTTTGCCTTGTTATCAAACCCAAGAAACGAAAATACTAAATTTTACATATCTTGGAGTGAGAATCGAACCCACAACCTGTCGCGTTTTCAGTCACACGCTTTTGCCTCTGCGCCACGACAGGCGTTATGAGTTATTATGAGTTTTTAATAATATTTTTTTTATTATTTGTTCTAGATTAGTTTTCTCTATACTAGCATTGATAACAGTTGCAAGCACTTCGTACGATTTGTATCATGTATTTGTATTACACTCAGGTACGTGTTTGTTATTACTTATTGGTGAAGGCGATATTCTATTGATCTATATATATATATAAAACGCTTGCGTTACTGAGTGACTGACAGACAACGTACAGACGAAACTACTGGCTATATAAACCTGACATTTGGCATGTAGGCCTGTAGTCCTTGGGAAGTACGAAAGGAAAGCCAAGGAAAGCTACGAAAGGTTCTTCGAAACTTCTACGAAAACGGGAAAAGTACATACATACATAGCTTCTCGCTGTATCCCGCATATATCAGGGTAGGCAGAGGGAACTTAGTGTTAAGACACTATGTTCCCACCTTTCCGCCGAATTGAGGCATTGCATGTTGAGTGGCGGAACTCAACGCCGCGCTATGGCCTTGTTACCAAACCCAGGAAATAAAAATAATAAACTTACATTTCCTGGAGTTGGATCGAACCAACAACCTGTCGCGTTTACAGTCACACGCAGGCACAGGCGTGCCGAACGCTCGCCGAAGAAAGAACGAGAAAATTAATGGGTAGATACAATTAACTATTATTAAGGCGAATGTTACAGGTTCAGTTTTTGTTTAGAATCTTGTGAGAAAACACTTCGTTGTCCAATTTATATTTGAAATAGAGAAATCAACATTTTGAGGTAGTTGAACTTAACATAACACTGAAGAAGTAAAAATAATTTTAATATTCCCCAAGTGGGAATCAAACCCACAACCAATCTAATTCACAGACTCTGACTTCACAATGGCTTTAATCAATTTACACCACACAAAAGAACGTTAAAAGGGGCAAAAGAGAATTCTTTCCCATAAATACTTAACAAAAAATCGCAAAAATTTCATCAAATTAAACCTTTTCTTGCAGAAAAATGTCAAATAAACATATTTTATCGTTGTTTTTCAATATATACGAATACAAAGAGATTAGTTACATTCAATACTGGAGCTGCTTTGGAGTGTGTGGAGGGTATACGAGCGATTTCTATGTTATGGGTCATTATTGGCCATACATACTCGAATACTATGATGACTTTCGTGTTTAATATGAATGATGTTTTAAAGGTATTTTTGATATTAATATTTTTCAAATTTTATTTCCTGGTAAGATATATCGCGGCGTTAAGTTCCGCCACTTAATACTCAGTATTTTGAATTGATAAGCGGTGCACTAAGGATCCTGATATTAGATTCTCTCAGACTATTCTGTTCCGTGGGATAAAGCGTGAAGATGCTTTTGTTGAATATTTCAATATATATATTTTTTTAATTTTGTTACTCTGTCACGCAAAAACTACTGGATGAATCTAGATGAAGCTTCACAGTGACAGCTTATATATCAAAATAACATATAGGCTATGATTTATAAGGATTTAATATAATTTGACCATAATATAACAGTAAGTACTCGTATCTACAATTTATGTATAATTTAGGTACTTTCGTTGTCTTGTTGGCCATAGCGCTATAGTTACTGCAAATAAGAAACAAAATATGCTTTTAATAAATGACATCCTTTCTTGCCAAATAATTATTCTTAGGAATAATCTTTGCATATCATGTCACAGTTAGTAAAGCATCTATCTGCCTGTAAACGCGATGGTTATGAATTCGATTCCTAGTCAAAGAATTATTATATTTCAATTATTTTTTTTACAAGTAACGCCTGACGTGGCGCAGAGAGACAAGTGTGCGACTGTAAACCGGACAGGTTGTAGGTTCGATTCCCACTCCAGGAAATGTAAAAGTTTAGTATTTTTATTTCCTGGGTTTGGTAAAAAGCAAAGCGCGGCGTTGAGTTTCGCCACTCAGCACACAATGCCTCAATTCGGCGGAAAGTGGGGAACGGAATGGTTGTAAGAGAACGGAGTGTCTCAACACTAGGTTCTCAGGTTCCCTCTGCCTACCCCGCTATATGCGGTATACAGCGTGAAGATAAAAAAAAAAGAAAATGAGACAAATCGGCGGCGTAGAGCTCCACTACCCAAGGAAAGCCTTCAATTCAGATGGAAAGCAGAGAACGAAATATCTTGACACACTAAATTCTCTTTCCTTGCTAAAGCGTGAAGCCGAATAAAATACTAACACTTTTCTTAATGTAATTTTTATTCCTAACATTTTTCAGTGGTTAACCTCATTTTCAAGTATCTGGATCACCTCAGCGCCTCTCGCTGTAGACACTTTCTTCACGCTAAGTGGCATATTTTGCGTTTATACTATTGTTGGGAAGGTAACACGAAGTATGTATTTAAATATATATCTTTAATGAAGTAAACATTAAAAATTAAAAAGTACGGCGTTGAGTTCCGCCACTCAGAACGCAATGCCTCAATTCAGCGGAAAGTGGGGAACGGAGTGTCTTAACAATAGGTTCCCTCTGCCTACCCTACTATATGTGGGATACAGCGTGAAGCTATATATGTATGTATGTAATATTTACATGTTTTTAATAAAAAAAAAATATCCAATAAATTATTAATTTAAACTACTCTTAAATTAAAATTTACTTTTTAAATTTAAATTAGAGGCCATTGTAACTACTGGAAGAAATAAATATATTTAGATTATTTTCATCCCTTTGCTGTAATAAGACAGACCGAGGCGTTGAGTTCCGCCACATATTAAGCTAATCTGGGCGAAAAGTATAGAACAGAATGTCTTGACACTAGCTTCTAGAGTGAAGCGTATTGAGGTTTCGAGATTATTAGAAAAAGACGTGGTACAGTACGTCTTTTTCTGTGAGACTAAAAAAATATAGAAAATAAAAATAATGACAGATGGTCGTGGCGCAGAGGCACAAACGTGTGACTGTAAACGTAACGCGGTTGTGGGTTTGGATTCCCACTCCAGGAAATGTAAAAGTTCAATATTTTCATTTCCTGGGTTTGGTAACAAGGGAAAGCGCGGCGTTGAGTTCCGCCACACAGCGCGCAATGCCTCAATTCGGCGGAAAGTATGGAACGGAGTGTCTTAACACTGGGTTCTCAGGTTCGCTCTGCCTACCTTGCTATAAGCGGTACAGTGTGAAGCTAAAAAAAATAAAAACTAAAAAAAACTTATAAATAATTATATATTAAATCACCAATTAGAAAAAATTCTTACATTTTCAGAAAACTTCATAAAATCTCTACATATTTTCTACCTATATCGTCTTTTGCGTCTGTTTCCTCTGCTAGCTGCAGTCATTTTACTCCAAGCTTCAGTTTTCCATAGGGTATCTGATGGCCCTATGTGGGGAAATATGGCACAAATGGTAGCGATATGTAGAGAACGATGGTGGTCTGCATTATTGTATATACAAAATTATGTGAAACCTATTAGTGTTGTAAGTATTTTAATTATTTTCAGCTCTTTTTGCATAGCGGGGTCAGAGCGAGCCTAGTGTCAAGACACTCCGTCCTCCGCTTTTCGTAATATTGGAGGCAACATTGTTTTTATTCTGTATTTATATCTTATTGTGGAAAAGGCAGAAAGAATGTATAGTTATCAAGTCTCTTTTTTCACTCAGTCAGTCACTTAGGCTACCTCTGTGTAAGAATTGCAGTCTAATTGCAGTCTTTAAGGTTAAAATAACACAGGTATATCCTTCAGTATTTTTTTGTTATAAAACAAAAAAATACTGAATGAAACAGACAAACGTTATTCCACTGCGCAATCATGAAATGAACATATATTTTTTACAAGACGTGAAAATATTAACAATTGATTGTTTTAACCATTTTAAAACGTTTTTCCAGTGTCTCTACCATACCTGGTATCTGTCTGTGGACATACAGCTTTACATAATCAGTCCTGTGGTATTAATATTTTTGTTTGGAAGTAAACGTATGGCATGGTGTGCTTTAGCTATAGGAATTATAATATCTCTTATAATATCATCTACTCTCAGCTTCCTGTACAATTATTCAGCTGCACTAATTAATATGAGGTAAATATATTCTTAACCAATTTTAGAAAAAGAGGTTATCAATTGAACTGTGTTTGTTTTTGTTTGTTAGGAGCTAATTTTTTACTGAGTAAGAAGTTTTTGAGTTATACGTAAAAATTTTATTTTTTGGTGAATTTTTTTTGAAGTCGGTTTTGGTTTTTTTTGTTACAATCTTAATTATTACATATTACTTGTCCTTATAATATGCCCAAGTTACACAATATTTTAATCAATTTTAGCCTTTATCTTATTCTGATGTATAAGCAACGTTACTGTAGTTTCATCTATATCTGTTTAGTAGATTTTGCGTGATATAGTAACAAACTTTTATTCGTATTAGTAAACTGTCATATTTATAATATTTGTAGAACACACCACAATAAATTGACTTGTATTACGTCAGCTGTTAAAAATGACAAAACACAACTTTGCAAGAGAAGGACTTGAAAGTTCTTAAGGTTATAATTTTGTCATTATTCAAAGGATTAAATTTATTTAAATTATGAGAAATTTACAATGATCATTTCTTTGTTCCGTCGATTTAACATATTTTGACATCATATTGAAATGCCAATTCACGCTGTAACCCGCATATAGCAGAGTAGACAGAGGAAACCTAGTGTTAAGACACTCCGTTCCCCATTTTCCACCGAATTAAGGCATTGCGTGCTGAGTGGCGGAAATCAACGCCGCGTTTTGCCTTGTTACCAAACCCAGGAAATGAAAAATTCGATTTCCTGGAGTGGGAATCGAACCCACAGCCTGTTGCATTTACAGCATGCTTATGCATCTGCGCCATAACAGGCGTTAGTAGGATAAAACCATTTCTTTAAGTATTTTCTAACTTGCACACCAATCAATTTCTATCTAGACTGAGTACTGCTTGACCTGATTATATGATAATGACGCTATCACTAAGGTCTGACTTTCTTATTAAAAATATTAATAAATTAATTCTTAAACTAGATACTTATAGATATTATGACCAAATTAAATAAAATCTTTGAAAATTGTATAAGTTTGTGTGTATTCTGATATGATGAAGCTATATTATTGCAAAGTTTCATCTAAATCCGTTCAGTATAATTAGCGTGATAGAGTAACTAACATCCATTATAAATTTTCGCTTTAGTAATATTAGTAATTATTTTTTTTTTTTAATTATCTTTAAGACTTTGTTTTTTTTTAAATGCCTGTCGTGGCGCAAAGGCACAAGCGTGCGACAGGTTGTGGGTTCTATTCCTACTCCAAGAAATGAAAGTTTTAAATATTATTTAGTATATTCATTTTCTGGGTTTGGTAATAAGGCAAAGCGCGGCGTTGAGTCCCGGAAATCAATCCTCCGGAAAGTAGGGAATGGAATTGTTGAAAAAGAACGGAGTGTCTTAACACTAGGTTCTCAGGTTCCCTTTGCCTACCCTGGGATATGCGGGATACAGCGTGAAGATACAAAAAATAACCAACTTCAAAAAGGAAGAATTTATCAAATCAAGTGTTTTTTTTGTATGTGTTACAATTGAGTTTAAATATTATACTTTTTTTTTCAGTCGTATAAACGAAATGAATGATTATTTTGTTAATTATTACATAAACACACTGACACGAGCTCCGCCTTTCTTCATTGGGATGTTATACGGCTATATCCTTTACATGTTTAAAGGCAAAAAGATACAAATACCTAAGGTACGAAACAATATATATATTACTAAATCAAAAAACCATCTTCGCGCTTTATCCAGCCAAGTGGGGGTAGTCAGAGAGTACTTAGTGTCAAGACACTCCGTTCTCTATATATCGCCTAAAATTGCTTGTCGAGTGGTAGAATTTAACATCAATTTTATATTATTTTATATTATTCTTTGCTCTTATAAGAGCCAAGAAATGAAAATTAATTAAAATATAATAATTGAACCAAATGGGAATCGAACTCACTACTACACGATGCTAGTATATTCAGAAATAAACCTAGTATCAAGACACTCTATTCTCTACATCTCGCCTAAAATCGAGTGGCGGATCTCAACGTCATGCTCTGTATTACCAGAATAGACAAATTTAAATAATCTAAATCATCCCATAAGTTAAATAATTTAAATATATAATATAATATAATAATTCGGAGTGTCTTAACACTAGGTTCTCAGGTACCCTCTGCCTATCCTGCTATAAGCGTGATACAGCGTGAAGTTAAATATATATATATATATATATATATATATATATATATATATATATATATATTTATTAATAATTCCCCCAAAATGATAAACGAACCTACAACCAATCGTGTTTACAGTCGAACTCTACGATGGTCTCTATATACCATATAATTTCGTTTTAAATAAATATATTCACGTTGTATCCCGCACATAGCAGGGTAGGCAGAGGAAACCTGAGAAACTAGTGTTAGTACACTCTGTTCTCATAACATTTTCATTCCCCACTTTCTACCAAATTGAAGCATCGCGTGCTGAGTGGCGGAACTCAACGCCGAACTTTGCTTTGTTACCAGAGCAAGGGAATGAAAATACTAAATAATCATTTTTAATCTTCAGTTTCTAGTATCAATATTATGGATCCTAACTTTGTTCCTAATGGGCCTCTGTATATTCTCTATCTACCCTGTCATACAAGTGGACTTTGATAACCAAATAGTGGATAATTTCCTGAACGCCTACATGAGAAGTTTATGGGCGCTAGCGCTTGGGTGGCTCATAGTCGCTTGTGTTCACGGATATGGAGGTATGTATGATAATAAATGCTTGGTTGTATGTATGTAGATGTATTTTTTTATTATAATTTACTAGGAAAAATATATTTTTATATATATTTTTGCCTTATATTAGGACTAATTTATACAAAACTGAGGCCTTCGTGGCGCAGTGGGACAATGTTGCTAGGTCACGAGTGGTTGTAGATTCAATGTTCATTCGAAGGAATGCTTATATTAAGTAATTTTTATTTCGTCGTTATGGCAAGACAAAGCGCGGCGTTGAGTTACACTACTCATCTCGCAATGTCAACTAGAATTAATTCGGATCGGACTGTCTTCACATTAGATTCTCTACTCTTCGATGTGGGAGAAAGAGCGAAGTTGAAAAAAATATACAAAATCTTTATTAATTGTAATCTAAATTCAAGAACTTAAAAAGACGAATGAAAAAAGAGCAAAGTCAGAAAAAAAACATAAGTAAAAGAGTGATATTTCCTAAGACGCCTAGATTCAATGACCTATCTAAATATATGAGATAGGATATAAACTATTTATTAGCGTCTCTATCTAAAGACGAAAGGACTAGGCTGGCTAGATAACGCTCAGAACAGCCATTTGCGAAAAATGTTTGTGATTTTTCACTAAATTGTATGAAAAAAATATGGTAGAAAAATGTTGTGTGAGATATAATGTGTTGAGGGGCGGAACTCAACACCGCGTTTTATTTTACCATACATACATACATAGCTTCACGCTGTATCCCACATATAGCGGGGTAGGCAGAGGGAACCTAGTGTTAAGACACTCCGTTCCCCACTTTCCGCCGAATTGAGGCATTGCGTGCTGAGTGGTGGAACTCAACGCCGGGCTTTGCCTTGTTACCAAACCCAGGAAATGAAAAATTCCATTTCCTAAAGTGGGAATCGAGCTCACAACCTGTCGCATTTACAGTCGCACGCTTGTGCCTCTGCGCCACACAGGCTCTGGAAAAAGGATATCCACTTTTAATATTAAAAAAGTAAAGGTTTAAATTAATGACTCTGGTCTCCCACATTGACCTTTAGGTGTCCAATATATTGCTCTAATATATTTCCAAATGAAATGGTAGAGCTTACAAATCAACCATAAAAAAACATTTTATGCCCAAATGTATTGAAAAACACTTAATTTTTACATGCTACGTTTAATTTTATTGTTATTATATATGCTTAAATAAATTTAAAATGCCATTATCTTTTGACTTTTATCATTTTTTAACCGATTTTTAAAAAAGGAGGATGTTTAAAAAGTACAGAAGAATCTGTATTTTTTATTGTATGTATAGTTTTTTACAGGGTAAACTAAGTTTGATGAATTTTTTATGTGACAGCTAGTATGTATTTCAAATGTGGTTCATTGATATTTAACTAAGATCTGACTAGTAGTTTTTAAGTTATTCGTAATTACTTTATTTCATAGAGGAATTTACATCAGTCAGTTTTCTTTTTTTGTTAAAATCTTTATTATTAATTATTTTGTTTAAAATGTTACATACATACATACATACATAAATAGCTTCACGCTGTATCCCGCATATAGGAGGGTAGGCAGAGGGAACCTAGTGTTATGACACTCCGTTCCCCACTTTCCACCGAATTGAGGCATTGCGTGCTGAGTGGTGGAACTCAACGCCGCGCGTTTTTTTATTACCAAACCCTGGAAATGAAAACTTCAATTTCCTGGAGTGGGAATCGAACCCACAACCTGTCGCATTTACAGTCGCACAATTTGGTTTATTAGACAGAAAAGCTTGAACGAACAGTGAAGATGAACATTGTATTTTAAGAGGGCCCATTTAGCCTACACTTGACTCACAAATCCCGGGCACTGCCTCGAGCTCCTCCCCTTGCAAAGCCATAGGCACACATAATGAATCCACAGAATGTTAAGGAGTTTTTTCTCACCTTGTCAATTAACCATTAATTTTTCTTTTTTTTATGTTTATTTCTACAGGTCCCGTCAACTGGTTCCTCTCTCTATATATGTGGAAATTACCAGCGAGACTGTCTTACGCTATGTACTTGATACATTACCCTATTATAAATTTGGCTGACAGCAGTTTTTTATCGACTTATTATTTTACTAACGCTAATACTGTAAGTATGAAAGATTAAATACTTCTTATATCATCAAGATTTTAAAATGATAAATGATTTTTGATTTAGTAAAACAATAGTTATTTTTATTATACTGACTTATTGCCATTATTGTAAATATAGCCATTATTTAGGGCACAAGCGATAGGTTGTGGGTTCGATTCCTACTACAGAAAAATAAAATATTAAATATTTATAATAATCAATATTTAATATTTTAATTTCCCCGATCTGGTAACAAGACAAAACGCGGCTTTAAGTACCGCTACTCAGCACGAAATGACTTAATTTGTTGAAAAATAAGTAAGAGAATGGACATAATTGAATGGAGTGTCTTAACACTACGTCCTCTGGTTCCCTCTCCCTATGCTATGTGCGGGATACAATAAAAAAAAAGGAAAAAACATTCTGATAATACAAAATGCAGGGTAAGATTTCGCAACCCAATACGTAAGGTCGGTCGTCTTGAGCATTCTTGAGAAAGGTCTGTCTAAAAGACCTTAAAATACACAAAATTAGAGACTATTCTCATTCTGTTATTACTTGGAGTAAAATTAATTATTTAATTTATTTTCAGGTATATCGCGCGATGGGAGACATAGGGTTCACTTTAATCGCTTCATTTCTACTTACCATATTAATTGATGCACCATTCTCTACAATACAAAAAATGTTGTTAGACAAAGGTTTGGTTTTTTGTAACTACTTAACTTAATTTCGACAACTTTGTCAGCAATTTAACTTAATTTTAAGAGGATTCTTCTAAATTTATTCTAACCCTAATATATGATTGAATCTACATATCGTACCTCTAAAATTTAGATGAAGTAACTCATTTCTTTTTTAATTCAAAGTCTTTACGTACATACATACATAGCTTCACCCTGTATCCCGCATAGAGCAAGGTAGGCAGAAGGAACCTAGTGTTAAGACACTCCGTTCCCCACTTTTGGCCATGTAAGGTCAATTATTAACAAAATTATGAGTTAAAATAAAAAAATCTATTTTGAGTTAAGTGACAAATTTAGAGGAAATATTATTGCGATATTTAATACTCTACTACCATATTTAATAATATATTTATTTTTTACAGGAAAACAAAGAACTGAAAAACCTACAACATGATAGAATAATGAAACTATAGCAATTAGATAATTTCCGATGTAGAGAATGTAAATAATAATAATAAAAAATAGAAGTCAAAGAATTTTCCTAATAATTTCCAAACAAAAAGAATTAAAAATATATATATTTACCTGTGTTTTATTTATATTATATTTGCAAATACATAAAACGCACCGTTAAGTTCCAAAATTTGTTTCTTTTTAATGAATATTCCTTTTTTTTAGTTTTACGCTGTATCCTGCATAGCGGGGTAGAAGGAACCTGAGAACCTAGTGTTGAGACACTCCGATCCCCACTTTCCACCGAATTGAGGCATTGCGTGCTGAGTGGCGGAACTCAACGCCGCGCTTTACCTTGTTACCAAACCCAGAAAATGATAAATTTCATTTCCTGAAGTCGGAATCGAACCCACAATCTGTATTTTACAGTCGCACGCTTGTGCCTCTGCGCCACGACAGGCGTTATGAATATTTCTTGACTCTACATATACTTTTTATATTTTTTTAAAGATTGAAATTCAACAATGTATTTTTTATTCTTAGTTAATGAGTGCATTTGTGTTTTCCGTTCAATTATTTACACACCTGGGATTTGAATCCGCAGACCATCGGAACAATAACCAATTGATTGCAATGCATATGCATATACCAATTTGACCTGAATACTGTACATATTAGAAACAAATAACCTTACTTCGAAGCCTCGTGGCACAGTGGGGTAGTATGTAAGTACGGTTGGTTGTGAGTTCGATTTCCACTCAGGGAAATGATTATAACGGAAATGATTGCACGGCGTGTCTTAACACTAGGTTCTCAGGTTCACTCTACCTACCAGAGGGTATCTTTGCTATATGCGGGATACAGCGTGAAGCGAAAAAAAAATGATTATACTAGCAGCATATTTTTTTCTCATAGCAGAGTAATCAAGGGTAGTTAGAGGCAGAGTAAGCCTAGTGTCTAGACACTCCGCTCGCTGCTGTCATGCAAATCGAGACATTGCGTGTTAAGTTGCGGGATTCAACACCGCGCCTTCGTTTAAGAGAGCAGAAAAATAAAAATAACTTAAATATTCCGTCATTCACATTATTTCTTTTACAGGGAATCGAGCCCACAACCTATTACACTTATACACGCTGTCTCACTGCGCTATGTTGGCCTAATTAAGAAGAACAGAAGAAAAATAATTGTAATAATCCAGAAAAAGCCAATAAAAGGTACGGATCACGTCTCCGTAGTAATAAGGGGTAACCATAAAAAAAGTCAAATAACTAGACTTCATGTATACTACTAGCTGTTACCCCCGACTTCGCGCGGGTTATCATTATATTATTATATTATATGCGTTAATTTGAAAGCTTTGAAGTAGCTAGATTTTTTTCTATCTTCACGCTGTATCACGCATATATCAGGGTAGGCAGAGTTAACTAGAGAACCTAAAGTTAAGGCACTCCGTTCTTAACCGTTCCCCGCTTTCCGCCGTATTGAGGCATTGCGTGCTGAGTGGCGGGACTAAATACCGCGCTAGATATTATTAATTATTTTTTTTAAATAAAAAGTACCCAATAGCCTTTTTAATACCTCTTAAAATATATGTACAAAGTTTTATGATAATCGATTAAGTATTTTGGCGTATTTTTGGCATGAAAGCGTAACAAACAAACTCCCATTAAAACTTATAATATTAGTAACTATTTTTCTTTAATATGCACTGTAGAAGAATTCTCTACAGTTAAATGTCAATCAAAATCCAAAAAAATCTAAATATTCCTTATATAAATAGACTTTTACAAGCACTTTCGAATCGTCAATTAACATAATGATATCAGTATTGTCTGTCCTACAGGAAGCTATTATCGGTAAAAAGGCAGTTCTGCTGAGAAGAGCCGGTAAGAAACTCAACAGAAACTCTACTCTTTTCAAATATAATTTTGCAATAAATTTACAACTTAATTGGTCAGTTTTCTTCTGTTTTCATGAAAATCTTAATTATTATATTTATCTATCTATCACAGCGCAGAGGCGCAAGCGTGCTACTGTTATTCCGACAGGTTGTGGGTTCGATTCCCATTCCAGGAAATTAAAATATTAAATATTTATAATAATTAATATTTAATATTTTCATTTCCTTGCACTGGTAACAAGGCAAAACGACGTTGAGTTCCGCCACTTAGCACGCAATACCTCCATTCAGCAGAAAGTGGGGAATGGAAGTGTTAAAAGGGAACGGAGTGTCTATAAACTAGGTTCTCAGATCCTATTTATCTTGTCCGAAGCTAGACTCAATGTTGATAATATCTGTTCTTTGTTTTATTTATAATCTTATCTATTTATATGAATTACTAATTATAAAAATGATAAAGGTTAAAGGAAAATTTTACAGTTTACATCTGTGACAGTTACACGATAAACCTGTTTGAAGCGGTTAGATAATTATTTAATACTAAAATCAATATCTTTTTGTCAAGTCAAAGTCAATGTCAGAGTGAAATAGAAGTCAAAGTCAAATAATTATGTTCATAATTAAGATTTTAAGAAAAAAACAGACTTCAAATAAAATACTCAACAGTAACATTATTACAAATAACTCATAAACTACTCATCAGATTTTCATTAATGGGCCTACTACAGAGGCACTAGCTATCATATGAAAAAAGAATCATAAAAATTGGTTCACTTAGTTAAAAGTTATGTCAACTATGCGCTAAACATATAAAAAAAAGAATTGAGAACCTTCTATACCAGTTGAACAAATAAAATTTACAGTTAGACGATGTCCCACTGTGACATGCACTTCTTTAGTGATATTTTTATCTTTACTGGGGACCTGTTTATATTTCAATATCTAAGCCAATTTTGGATTTTTTTTCTTTTAGCTTCGTACTATATCCCGCACGTAGTAGGGTATGCAGACGGATCCAAAGAACTTAGTATTAAGACAGTCCGTTCTCTTTTAACACTTTCGTTCCCTATTTTCCACCCAATTGAAGCATTGCTGAGTGGCGAAACTCATCGCCGCGCTTTGCCTTGTTACCAGAGCGAGGAAGGGAAAATACTAAATATAAATTTATATTTTCATTTCCTGGAATGGGAATCGAACCCACAAACTGTTGCTTTACAGTCGCACGCTTGTGCCTACACCACGACTTGACTCAATTGTATTGCGGAATTGTTTCTATTTCCATAACTAAACTAACTTAGAAATTTTAATTATATTTACATATAATACAGAAGTTATTACACGTAATATCTGAAACCTATTTATAAACTCATAAATGTCACATTAATACTAAAACAAATTTTCCTACTGCATTATTGTTTACTTAAGTCATGTACATGACTTGTCTCGATCTAGTCTAAGATAACCGAGAAGCATACATTCAATTATTAACTTTATTACTATTAGCCTAAAGTTCTATTTAATTTATCATTAATTTCATAGTAATTATGTATAACATAAGTCGGTTTTATACTATTGTATCTCCCATCGACCGCTAGTACGAAAGCAACCACTGCTCTAGTCTATATATATAAAACATTTGTGTTACTGAGTGACTAACCGACAATGTACAGACGACACTACTGCCCGTAGAAAGCTTAAATTTGGCATATAGGCTCCTTTCCGGAATTCCCAAAATTTCCATTATCCAGATTTCAGGAAATTTCCAAGAAAATAGGAAAGCCGGAATTTTTTTATTGTGGTCCAAATAGACAAAGTCGGGATAGAGCTAGTTTACAATATAAATGCCTAGAAAAAAAGTGAAATTAATTTGAAACAAAATGAAACTTTCTAATAACGCTTCAGTGAAAAGTAAGTATTCAATTGGTTTTATTTTTAATATATTTTTAAGTGTTTCGGTCGGAAAGCAGTGAACGGAGTGTCTCGACACTAGGCTCTCTCTTACTACCCCTGTTATGCGGAATAAAGAGTGAAGCTGCTTTTTTTCGCATATTTAATATAAAAATAACATGTTTGATATAATATTGGTGCAGTTGACAACTTGTAACTTGTAAATGCGAGTGGTTATGGGTTCTATTTTCATTCGGGGGAAATTATTATAATTTTATGAAAATATTACAATTTTTAAGGAAATTTTAAAGATTTAGTTCAAAAACATCCTCTTTAAAAAAAAAACATTTGAATAACAATTAATCACTTTTCTCGTTAATCTTTTTGTCATAACACCTTGTCATGACAAAATTTAATCACGAAAATTATTTCCAACGAAGTAATTTTGGAACCTATTTTTAGAACTTCTAAAATTTTTAAATCGTTCGTCAGCAAATAGAAGTTCCGTCTAACAAAAACCAAAAGAAATACGAATAACTCAAAAACTACTCGTCAGATATTAACTAAACTTAAATGGAACCACATCAGAAGCACTAGCTATCATATAAAAAAAGAATCATCAAAATTGTTTTTTTTTTGTTAACTTCACGCTGTATCCCGCATATAGCGCATATAGCAGGATAGGCAGAGGGAACCTGAGAAGCTAGTGTTAAGACATTCCGTTCTCTTTCAACAAATCCGTACCCCACTTTCCGCCAGATTGAGGCTTTGCTTGTTGAGTTGAGAGAATCAACGCCGCGCTTTGCCTTGTTATCAAACCCAGAAAATGAAAAAAAAACATTTCCTGAAGTGGGAATCGAACCCACAACCTGTCGCTTTACAGTCGCACAATTGTGCCTCAGCGCCGCGACAGGCACGACTACAAAATTAATTCACCCGGTAAAAAAATCCACCTCCCTTTTTTTAAGTCAGTTAAAAAAGCAAAAAGTATACAAACAGCATCTAAAGGAGGCTCTCAAAAAATATTTATTCTTTTTAATGACCATTGACCAGTAGTTGAAGCTTTGTGATAATCTTGCTAAAAAAACGGCTGTACAGGAAATGTTGTCACTATTTCTCAATACTATAAAATCAATATATCGTTATTAAACTATATTTATACCTATCGTGGCACAGAGGTACGTACAAGCGTGCGACTGTAAACGCGACAGGTTGTGGGTTCGATTTTCACTCCAGGAAATGGAATTTTTCATTTCCTGGGTTTGGTAACAAGGCAAAGTGCGGCGTCGAGTTCCGCCACTCAACACGCAATGCCTCAATTCGGCGGAAAGTGGGAAACGGAATTGTTGAAAGAGAACGAAGTGTCTTAACACTAGGTTCTCTGGTTCCCTCTGCCTACCCTGCTATATGCGGGTTACAAAGTGAAGTTAAAAAAAAAAATATATATTTCAAAGTATTTCCAAGTTATATTATTAGACAGTACGCTATTTGATTTTTTTTTGTTATGTTACCACTTACCACATAGCGTTTTACTCGGTGAACCAATTTTGAAGATATTTTCTTTATATGGTAATTACATTAATAACGAGCAATTACGGAGCGTGAAAACTTCATATATGTCAGCCGGTATATGTATGTATACAGGTTGCGACTTGGACGAAATTATTACACATTTCCAAGGCATGGACTGTTAAGTTTTTGTGGGGCTTATTTCTTTTTTTTTGTGACATCCCTAATCTTACAAATCGTAATTTACAAAATATAAGCCGATAAGAATCATGTTATGTGGACGCTTCACGATTGATAGCTAGTGCTTTTGATGTGGACTGATGTGGTTATCAGCAACAATTTCACTATTACTATAAGTTACATACATACATAACTTCACGCTGTATCCCGCATATAGCAGGGTAGGCAGAGGGAACCTAGTGTTAAGACACTCCGTTCCCACTTTCCGCCGAATTGAGCCATTACGTGCTGAGTGGCGGAACTCAACGTAGCGCTTTACCTCGTTACCAAACCCAAGAAATGAAAAATTCTATTTCCTGGCGTGGGAATCGAACCCACAACCTGTCGCGTTTACAATCGCACGCTTGTGCCTCTGTGCCACGACAGGCGTTACGTACTATAAGCTTTCTTTTTTTGATTAAATTTTAATTTTTGTTACAATTATTTTCAGAATATGGCTTCGGTGTTCGCCACATACAGTTGCTATGTATGTGGTTTGCCATCATAACATTATTTACAGCGAGAGGCTGTTTAGGAGTGGGCATACTTGCTATGACTGATGAAAAACGGAAAAATGACCCTAACGTTGAAGTAAGTTTTCACTTAAGTATATCTCCTGCATATAATCGAGTAGTCGATTGGGGAACGAAAATGTTAAAGGAGAACATACAGTCTTAACACTAGGTTCTCTAGTTCCCACTGCCTAACCAGCAGGTTAGCAATGTGCGGGATAGTGCGTGAAGCTAATCAAGTATTAAGACCCTAATGTCCTTCTATTTAACGTGTTCTTTGCGGAACTCAACGCCGCGCTCCATTAGAGCGAAGAAATTAATATAATTTAAATCAGTTCCATGACATGTGATTCAGCTTACGACCTTAATATAATGTCCTTTTGGCGAAAATGTTGAAATTGCTAATACATTACAGAATGGTTTACAGAATTGTAAACCATTGTCGAATATAAAAAAAAAATAAAAATAAAAAAATAGTCCCGCTGAGTTTCTTGCGCCGGTTCTTCTCAGGTCTGAGGCATTAAATTTAGTGAACCGGTGGTAAATTATTTGACGTTCAAAAAATGAAGCTTGTAACTTCTTATTTTGAATAAAATTATTTGACTTTGACTTTGACATTAAGCTTTTTGCCTCTTACGTTCTTATAAAATTATCACGAATTAAATGACGGAACTTATAAAATTTTCAATAACGTACGTATAAAACTTGTAATAAGAAAGCAAATACTAATTTATTATTATTTATATAAAGGCTTTTTGTTATTTCTCACATAGCAGAGAGAGCTAGTGTCGAAACGCTACGTTTTTATTTGTTTTTTTTTTTCGAAATTAGCCAGTTCAATTTAATTAGTGGGAAAGCGGAGAAGGGAACGTCTTGATACTAGGTTACATCTGCCTACCCTCTTAAAAAATAGTTTTTTTATATAGTAAAAGAAAACAAGGAAAGATTCGTTTCAAAGTTGGTAGACACCCTACCCTTTAAGAAATAAGTATTTTTTTTATTCCACGAAAACAAACAAAAAAATATTTTCTTTTCCAATATATTATTATAGTTGATTGTTAAAAATATTCTCACATAGCACTTTCCTTCTAACTTCTTCAAGGTATAACAAAGTTTTCGCAAACCTTCATGTTAACGTTAACTGTTTGGTTTATTTTGATGATGACGATTAATCAGGGCACCTTTCATTCTGTCAGGAGGAAAAATATAAGAACATGTTATATACTAGCTGTATCCTGCGATTTCTTTTGCGTGGACTAAAAAAAAGTAGCTTCATGCTTTATCCCCCAGGGGCCCTTTATCCAGCAGGGTCAGCAGTAAGAGAGAACTTAATGTCGAAACACTCCGTTCGCTGCTTTCCGGCCGAATTCGAGACATTGCTTGTTGAGTGGCAAAACTTAACCTGGCAATTATTTTACGAGAATGGGGAAATGACAATAATTTTAATATTATAATTCCCTCGAGTATGGATTGCATACACAACCAATCACGTTTTCAGGCAGACGCTGCCCCATTGTACATAACATAAACCTCAAATAACGGTTTTTCGCGTTTCCGTAAGAATTTTAAGAAATCCTCTCTTAGTACTCCCTTACATTCCCCAAGGAGCATTTATGACAAATTTCAGCTTTATATGGCCAGCAGTTTCATTTGTACGTTGTCTCCGTTCGCCACGTTCCCCCAGAACGAAAAATATTTAGAGAATTACGTGTTAAGTGGATCTCAATGGATCGCTTTATCATACCAGAACGAAGATATAAGAAAGCTTTTAATATTATTATGCCACCGAACAGGAATCTAAGCCACAACCATAGTGTTCACAGTCAGGCTGTCCTACGTCACGGTGGTCCCAGATTATTTTGAGCTAGTGTCTGAAACTGGTGTCAAGATAATCTGTTCTCTTTTCTCCACGCAAATTTAAGACATTGCGTGTTGTGGCCTCTATATGATGTCATATATGAAATAAGGAAAATAGTAATAAAAATATTGTTGAAATAATACATACATAAATATTTGTTGTTTTTTAATGATAACAATAAATACATATATACATAGAACTGCGCTAGTAATGTTAATATAGGCTTATCAACGTTATATCATGTGAGACCATCGTGGCGCAGTGGGACAGCGTGAAAATGCTATTGGTTGTGAGTTCGATTTCTCTCGGGTGAATAATTCTATTTAAATTATTTTTTTTTTTTTCGCTGTGATAAGAGAAAACGCATTTAGTTTCACCATTCAACACCGTATAAATCGAATTAGGGTGGACGGTGGAGAATGGAGTTTAGTGATATTAGATTGTCTTTGCATGCAAAGCTAAGCAGTAGTAATAATAATAATAAATACTCTTTATTACACACCAGAAATATACAAAATAAAAACATCTGAATATTTATAATAGTACAATGGGCGACCTTATCGCTAAGAGAGCGATCTCTTCTAGGTAACCTTTAGGTAGAGAAGAGAACATATGTAATGGCAAGGAGTGCACAGAACAGCTAATAATCCAAAATAAAAATATAAAAAGTACTTATAAATACACATAAACATACAATATACATAAACACATACAAAATTGCATACATAAATTCATATATACATACATAAATATATCCTTACTAATATTATAAATGCGAAAGTAACTCTGTCTGTCTGTCTGTCTGTCTGTTACGCTTTCACGCCTAAACCACTGAACTGATTTTGATGAAATTAGGTATGAAGGTAGAACTGAACTCGAGAAAGGACATAGGATACTTTTTATTGCGAAAAAATGGTAGAAAGGGTTGAAATATGGAATGAAAGTTTGTATGGAAACCTTATTGTCAAACATAAAATCAAGTAAGATTGTTCAACTGTTTACAACTATCACACCTAAACCACTTAATCAATTTTGACAAATAGTCTAGACCTTGGAAAAGACTACTCCTAGGCTACTCCTTATCATAACGCGCGATATAACCGAATTCAACGCGGGCGAAGCCGCGGGCGGAAACTAGTATATTTATAAAGTATAATATATAAGCAGTATAAAGGGTGAAGCTATAAAAATCGGTGTAAAAGGCAAAAAAATAATTGAAATAAAGATATATGTATGTCGCTGCTCTATTAAAATGTCTGTGGCTATATTTGGAGATTCGATTCCCTTTCCAGGAAAAACTCTTTTCATTCTTTGGTTTGAGTTTCGTCAGTCACAAAGTGTTTTCAAAATGAGCAATAAGTACAATAAGCTCTGGTAAGACAAAGCACGTCATTAATTTCCACTTAACATCAATTACACAATATCTCAAATTCTTTCGAAAAATTCGTGCGAAAATCTATTTTTCTGTGTCTTAACACTAAGTTCTATACATACATACATACATAGCTTCACGCTGTATCCCGCATATAGCAGGGTAGGCAGAGGGAACCTAGTGTTAAGACTCTCCATTCCCCACTTTCCGCCGAATTGAGGCATTGCGTGCTGAGTGGCGGAATTCAACGGCGCGCTTTGCCTTATTACCAAACCCAGGAAATGAAAAATTCCATTTCCTGGAGAGGGAATTGAACCTACAATCTGTAGCGTTTACATTTGCACGCTTGTACCTCTGAGTCGACAGGCGTTAAAGTTCTATCTACCTTGCTATAAAAAGGGAAAAACATAAATAATATTAAGAGTATATTACAGATATACGATTGGGACAAGAAGACTCAAGGTTTGATCATGTCTTCCTTCTTCTGGGGTTACGCTGCAATGCAAATACCGGCCGGTCTTCTGTCCAAGAGATATGGAGGAAAGCCTATTTTTCTGGTCTCATTGCTGGCTAATGGAGCAATATGTGGTCTTTTACCTACATTAGTGAAATATGTAAGTTTACTCTTCTTATATTAGATTAAAATGGAGACATGAGCAGTTGTGGGTTCGAATCCCACTCGAGGAATGACTTTTTCAAATTATTTCCATTTCTTTCCACTGGTAGTATAAAACGTGACGATTGTGTGTTGAGTGTTGCATTAACTAATATATTTATTATTTAAATGAATATTTATAAGCTTTTACGTGCAATTTTCCAGACTAGAATTCGAACATTCCTAATGATGATTAGGCATTCCAATCGTTAAATAGAAAGGGAAAAGTCATATTTATTTTTCTATTATTTCAGGGTGGATGGCAGATAGCCTGCGCATGTCGAGTGGTCATGGGTCTAACACAGGCATGTCTCTATCCTGCGGGTCATACGTTACTAGGGAAATGGCTACCACAGCAAGAGAGAACTTTTTATAGTAGCATCGTGTATGCAGGTACGTTTTCACAGCAGAGTAGTCAAGTGTAGTGTCTATACATTCCATTCTCTCGTAATTTTATGTATTAAATGGATATATTGCGTGTTGTGTTGCGGAATTCTATACTGCGTTTTGATCTTTTTAACCGAGTGGAGAAATGAAAACAATTTAAATATGAATCTACCGAGAATTCCTCTGGGCTTTCCTATATTCCCCAAACAAACTAAAATTTGATATGTAGCTCTAACAGGCTAGTCAGACACAACGGAGCGCCAGACACTACCTTCTGGTCACAGGTCAACGTCCAGGAGGTACTCATGCTTAATATTTGATGGGATGACAATAATTTTAGGTGCACAACTCGGTCTAGTCATAGCCATGCCAGTATCCGGAATACTCGCCGAGACCAGACTGGGATGGAAAATGATATTTTACTCAATATCTAGTATTATGATTGTATCAGCGACAATATGGATTTTTTTCTCCGCCAATTCACCGAAAGATCATCGATGGACGACGGAGAGTGAAAGAGAGTATATTGAAAGAGGATTGAATTCTAGTTTTAATAGAGTATGTATTAGTTTTTTTTTAAGATTGTAAGATTTATTCATGGATAAAATGTATATAGAATACTGTGTATTAAAAAAAGGCTCTGCTCTGGTAAGACATAGGGCGGCGTTGAGTTCCGTCATTTAACACATAATGTCTCGATTTCCGGCGGAAAGTATTTTCTCTGCCAAGCTTGCAACCAATAAAAAATATTGTAATGGTGATACGATAACGATTCCTCTGAACTTCGTCCTGGTTGTAAATTCTATTGTTTATTTTTTTTCTTTACTTTTTTCTTAGTGAGAAAAGAAAAAAAGGTGTCAAGACGTAGACGTACAAACTAGTGTTAAGATATTTAGTTTTTCACTTTTCGCCTAAATTCGGGACATAGCGTCTTTGTTGTCGACTAAAAAGGAGAAAAAGAAATTAAATATAATCCTGCTCTCGAACATATAATAATGCTAATGGGAATTGACCTCACAACTAATCGCGTTTGTAATCAGACGCTGTATCCGCTATAGCATCCCGTATCTGTATCCCGCATATAGCAGGGTAGGTAGAGGGAACCTGAGAACCTAGTAATTGTAAATATTCTCTATTCAAATAGGCTATTACAAGCACTTTTGAACCGTCAATTTACAAAAGATGTTAGGAGTGTCTGTCCTAACGGAAGTTACCACCGGCTCGGAAGGCAGTTCTGCTGAGAAGAGCCGGCAAGAAACTCAACAGTTGATCTTTTCAAATAAAATTTTATAATAAATTTACAGCAACGATAAGCCCACTGAGCGAGCATCAACAGCATTTAATTACACACATTAATATCTGTATAGTAATCTTGGACAGAACAATATACTTTCCTAAATAATATATTTTTTCAATATAGTTCCTTTACTTTCCGCCAACTCAATACCACGCTTTGCCTTGTTACCAGACCCAAAAAATCCATTTTCTGGTGTGGGAATCGAACCCACCTGTTGTATTTACAGTTGCACATTTGTACCTTTGCGCCACGACAGGCGACCTGTATATAATTTAAAATAAAAATAAATTTTTTCAATTATATTTTATTCAAATTGCAGAAACTGAAAACTCCTTGGAAGGAGATGCTCAAGTCCAGAGGTTTATGGGCCACTATAACCACTCACGCTGGCTCTACTGTCTGCTACATGCTCTTCTTCAACGAGATGCCCACTTATTTGGAGAAGGGATTAGGAATTTCCTTAAAAGATGTAAGTTTTAGTATAAATACTGTACTTAAATTAATAAATAATAGTACTTTTAAAATAAAATTAATACTTAAAATAAAGAAAACATGAAATACAGAGTGTATTAACACTAGATTCCCTGTTATAAAATATATTTTTTGGTCAATACATGAAGTTAACCCTCCGTTCTCCACTTTCCGCCTGAAATTTAGACATGTCGTATAAACAGAGCCTTGGCTTAGCTTAGTGCTGCACATTATCTGATTATCCCGTAAGTAGCCTAAAGTTGAAAAAAATATATATTATACTTTTCCCAAAAATACATTATAAAAGAAATTTCATAAAATTAAAAATAATAGTTTCACACAACGGTGTAGTGGGCAGGACCTAGTGTCGGGACACTCCACTCACTGCTTTCCGCCCACATTCGAGACGTTGATGAGTGGTGTAATGAAAATAAGTTAATTATAACCTTTCTGTTCAGTGGGCTTGGTAATAAGGCAAACGCGGCGTTGAGTACCGCCACTCAGCACGCAATGCCTCAATTCGGCGGAAAGTGGGGAACGAAATTGTTGTAAGAGAACGGAGTGTGTATATGCGGGATACAGCGTGAAGTTAAAATATATATATATATAAAAAAAAAAAACTTTTCTGTTCAGTGGGAACCAAACCCACAAACAATTGCGTTTACAGTTAGATGTTATCCCACTGCTCTTTGATGGCTTCTATGGATATATATTGTAAAATTAAATGCAACTAAATAATATTTCCCATTCAGAGTGCATCTCTATCAGCTATACCATACGTGGGCATGATGTTGGGTAACATGGCGTCAGCGGCGATATGTGAAAAGATATACAATAAGGGTTACTTATCACTTTCTGTTTGCAGGAAAATATTTAATTCTATAGGTATAATATTCTCTTTATTTATACTTTCTAATTTTAATGATTATAACTGACTTCAAAAACAGAACAAACTTGGTTGTGGGTTCGATTCTCACTCGGGATAACGATTATATAAATAAATAACAATAATTGTTGTATGTAGTTGAGTTCCGCCATTCAGCACGCAATGCCTCAATTCGGCGGAAAGTGGGGAACGGAGTGTCTTAACACTAGGTTCCCTCTGCCTACCCTGCTATATGCGGGATACAGCGTGAAGCTATGTATGTATGTATGTATGTAATAATAATTATTTCTCCGTTCTGCTAAGATGTAGGATAAGTAGAGAACGGAGTATCTTAACACTAGATTCTCTCTGTTATGAAGTGAAATCATAATAGTCAAATAATTAAAAAAAATTGTATATACTAGTCGACTTACCAACCTATTCACGCTTGATACAAACATAACATAATATTTATATGATTTTTCTTTTCAGCTTTCGTCGGCTCTTCCTTAGGTGTAATTATACTAGCATTTCTTAGTCCTGAACAAAAGAGTATTGCGATTGTCAGTTTGATAGTTACTCTTACCCTGAACGGTTTTGCTGCAGCTGGATTCATAGTAAGTACATTATTTATTTTTACAGTCATAAGTGAGAATGAAGAAGAACGTGCTCAGATGGTTTGGTCGAGAGGTTGAGTGATGAAACAATGGTAAGAACGATATACGAAGCAAAGGCGACTGGCAAGAGATGTAGGGAGAGACCTCCGTTGACCTTCAAGAACACAGGGTCGATGATACTGGAGGAAGGTCACGTAAAAAACATGATGATCCCCTGGAGGGCGTGTTTTAAGAGGTTAATGACTGAACGCAGCGAAAGCACGCAGGGACGTAGCGCTTGGCGTGCCTATCGCTCTGATTTAGGGATGTGTATGAGAACGTATGGCTTAGTGTTCAGAACGTTTGGATGGTTTCCAAGGGAAACGAGTTCTAATCTCGTTTTTCATACGATTTCTAAAAAGGGTCATCATTTATTTGTTACAATTAATGGTTATATTATGGAAAATTACACGAAACTTTTGGGAAAGTTATAGCTTATGTCTTATTCTCAGTATAAGCTATATTACTGTAAAGTCCATTTGGATCATTACAGTTTTTGCGTGAAAGAGTAGTTACCTATCTGCTATTCTCAGAAATATTGGCATTCATAATATTATTAATATCACATCACATCACATCACCTCCATATAATAGAGTAGAAAGAAGTCACGTCTCTAGTGTCAGAATAGAGATATTGCTTGCTGACTGGCGCAACTCAACGCCGCATTTTATCATGCCATAGTGAAGAAATGAAAGTGTATAAGTATTGATACAAATATTTTCATTTTCAGATGTCGCCCTTGGATATGTCACCGAACTACGCAGGCGTTATGTTCTCAATATCCAACTTCATAGCTAATTTAGGTAGCGTACTTACACCAATCGGCACCAGTTTTATATTGAATAATGATCCAGTAAGTATTATATATTTATAAGCAGCTTCACGTTTTTTCCATAGCAGGGTAGTCAGAGAACGTAGTGTCAAGACACTCCGCTTGCTGCTTTTGGTCTGAATTCGAGATATAGCGTGTTTCATGGCAGAACTCAAGGTCAAGCTTGGTTTTTCCAGAACGAAAGAAAATAAATTAAATATAGGCATTCCCCTGAGTTAAAATTGAATCCATAACCAATCGCGTACAATCAAATGCTGTTCCACTGTGGCACTACGTTCTATTGTTCTTACGGTACGGCTACAGGGCTTATTTTTATTAGGGATACTTATGTGTTTAAAGTAAAATATTAATTAAAAGAGGCCATCGTGGCGCAGTGGAACAACGTGTGACTGTAATCTTAATGGTTGTAAGTTCAATCCCCATTTCTCTCCTCTGACAGAATTCCGCCCCGAAACACACTGTCTGCTTACAGAAAATAATAAATATATATAATACAAAGAACTTTTTACAAGAATCTATTCAACGTATATAAGAAATAACGTATATCCCACAAAATCCACATAAATATTTTTGCAGTTAAGGTAAAGTAACCAAATATGCCTAAAATTTTGGGGTAAAACCACATATTTTTGATATTACGACCACGACATTGCTGAAAAACTATATGAAAATTGTAAATTGTTAAACATTTCAAAGAGAAAGGAAAGAACAAAATTTTAATAATTAGGATTTTAGCCAAAAAGAATAACAAGATTAAATAAAATACATTAAAAGACAATATTATTACGAAAAACTCAAAAACTAATCGCCAGACCTTAAATAAATTTAAATGGGACCACATCGAAACCACTAGCTATCATATAAAAAAGAATCATTAAAATTGATTCAACCAGTAAAAAGGGTTAAAAAGGGACTTGTTAAAAAATATATAGTCGAATTGAGAAACTTCTCCCTTTTGAAGTCGGTTAGAAATGTTATGTTACTTTGTAAGACAGTTTTAAATAAAAACTTTAGTATACCGTTCGGGCAGTGTTGACAAAAGAAACCTAGAGAAAAGTCACTCCGTTTTCCGTCTTACGTGCGAATTCAAGACATTAGTACGTCAAAGTGCGGAACTCAACGCCGCGCTTAGTCTGGCTAGAGCGAAGAAGTGAAAATAATTTAAAAACAATCATGCCCTCGAATGAATCGAACCCATAAACTATTACGATTAGTGCTCACTGTACCACAATAGACTCTAATTATAATTCATGTTAATGTATATTCAAATACGTCTAAATTACATTTTATTCTTACAGACGGACATAACCCGATGGCGTATAGTATTTCTATTGGTTGCAAGCATGTGCGTTACTTCAAGCCTCGCTTTCGTGTTATTCAGCACAGCTGATCGACAAGAGTGGGACGACCCAGACTATTTGGATAAGAGAAAATCTGATCCTGGTGCGTTTTAATTTTTTTTTAGCTTCACTCTGTATCCTGCACATAGCAGGGTAGACAGAGGGAACCTGAAAACCTAGTGTTAAGACACTCCATACTATTAACATTTCCGTTTCCCACTTTCCGCCGAGTTGAGGCATTGCGTGCTGAATGGCGGAACACAACGCCGCACTTTCCTTGGTACGAGGAACTAAAAATACTAAATGTTATTTAATATTTTTATTTCCTGATGTGGGAATCGATATAACCTGTGCGCAACGGGTGTGTAACCGAGCACAAACCGAGGCATTGAGAACTAGCATTTAACACATAATGTCTCGAATTCAGATGGAAAAAGAAAAACGGAGTGTCTTGACACTATGTTCAATATAATTCATAAAATTTAATAATATGTATTACATTACAGAGGAAGTAAAGCCAAGTCTTAACGAAGAGAAAGCTGTTACCAAATAACTGTGATGAATTGTACACCTGGACAATACTAAAAAAGAAATATTTATTTAAAACAAAAAAAGGGGACTCAAACCTAATAAGGCCATATTAAATTTAATATTATGTACTCATATTATTTCATAAATTGTTTAGATTTTCGAAAAAGATGAAGATTATGATAAAAAAATATATATTTAGTAATAAGTGAATAAAAGACTATTCAATTATATTGTTAAGTTTAACTTAGGTTTTTATTTTTCTTTCGTTTTTTAATTTAATATAAGGTTTATATTTAAGCGTTATAAATAAATTATGAGAGCATTAGCTGTATTTTTTATTGATTTTATATGGAGAAAACAAGGATATTGATGGCTGTATATTTTCAATAATAATCCAGAAATAATTACAGATCTGCCAATCCTGAAAAAAATATATTATTCTGCCCAAGAATACTATAATGATGTCAATGTGTCGAATTAAATGCTGTTGACGCTCACCTGGGAGGCTCATTATAGTTGTATATTTATTGTAAAAATTTTATTTGAAAAGAGCAACTGTTGAGTTTCTTGCTGGCTCATTCTGGTTCAGTCTCAGCAGAACTGCCTTCCGAGCCGGAGGTAGCTTCCGTCAGGACTGACACGACTGACACCTTTGTAAATTGACGATTCGAAAGTGCTTGTAATAGCCTACTTGAATAAAGAATATTTTGAGTTTGATTCTGTCCGCATCACGCTGTTTCTTGCACATCAAGTAGTCAGAGATAATCTAGACATTCTATTTTCCGTTTCTCTAATTTGTGATATTGCATATTGAGAGGCGGAAGTTAGCACCGCAATATGCCTTACTAGGGCAGAAATAAATATAATTTAAATATAATTATTTCGCGAAAGGGAATTGAATTCACAACCATTATGCTTACAGCCAGACGCTATCCCACTTCTTCCTTTTTTTATTCCTTCGCATTACATTTATTTTTACAAATACCGCCTGTCTTGGCGCTGAAGCACAAGCGTGCGACTGTAAACGCGACAAACCTGTCGTGGGTTCGATTCCCACACCAGGAAATGGAATTTATGATTTCCTGGGTGTGGTAACAAGACAAAGCGCGGCGTTGAGTTCCGCCACTCAGCACGCAATGCTTCAATTCGGTGGAAAGTAGGGAACGGAGTGTCTTAATACTAGACTTCCTCTGCCTACTCTGCTATATGCGGGATACAGCGTGAAGCTATGTATGTACGTATGTATATCTTTTCTAGGACATGTAAGTAATCTTATTGAACGTACTAGCCTTTACAGTAACTTCATGCACTTTGGGGTAAATAATATTACTACAATAACTTATCCTACGAAGTAATTTTAATTAGTTCATCTTACCTCATCTTACCCTAGAGAGCCAGATAAAATAATTGCTTGCTTGTAGTAACACGTTTTCTAATTTTATAAAGGCTTGATTAATTTGCCTTAAATTTATGTATTTTTTTGTTAGATTAAAATGCAAGAGAATTAGGGAACCCAAAATAAAAAAAAAATGTTGTGTTTTTCTCAGCTATACTATTCTGCCCCATCACACTCTTTGTAACCTGCAAGAGTAAATAACTTATTATAACTTTATGCATCTTCCACATACATATAGAATAGAAAGATGAAACTTAGTGTTACAACACTCCGTTCTCCATAATGATTTTTTCCATTTTTGAAATAGACGCCTGCTGTGGCGTAGAGACACAAGCGTGCGACTTTAAACGCGACACGTTGTGGGTTTGATTTCCACTCCAGGAAATGGAATTTTTCATTTCCTGGATTTGGTAACGAGGTAAAGTGCGACGTTGAGTTTCGTCACTCAGCACTCAATGCCTCAATTCGGCGGAAAGTAGGAAACGGAGCGTCTAAACACTAGGTTCCCTTTGACTACCCTGCTATATGCGGGATACAACGTGAAACTATGTATGTACGTATGAAATAGACAAAAAATTTTAATAACGCACACATTTAGTAATTTCAGGCAACTGTGGCCCATGTAAACAGCGCGACTACAAACACGATTGACTATGGGTTCGAACTCCACTCGGAGGTATTGTTAGTAAGACAAGATGTCGTTGAGTTCCGCCATACAACAAGCAATATCTTCGGCCGGAAAGTCTAACAGAGTGTCTTAACGGAGTGTCTTAACACTTGGTTCTCTCTCTCACTACACTAAACTAAAAATATTGTTTTTAACCCTAACAATAACTGTCTGTAAATGACAGATAGCATATATAAATAGATTATTTTTTATATCATGTCTATATGTACAGTGATGAAACCGCTCAGTGGAGACGTGTCTGGGTACATGCATTGTACGTGTTTACTTTGTATTAAAGTATTCAGGTAAATTAATAATAAAGCGTTGTTTAATTAACACGCAGAATCTTGTTTTTTTTCTGACATAAGGTTAATAGAGAGAACATAATGTGTGTAAGTGGCGAAACTCAACGCCGCTTTGTCAGAATGGGTTTGAATGTAATTTAATAATAATTTAAATATATATATTTTTTTAACTTCACGCTGTAACCCGCATATAGCAGGGTAGGCAGAGGGAACCAGAGAACCTAGTGTTAAGACACTCCATTCTCTTTCAACAATTCCGTTTCACACTTTCCGCCGAATTGAGGCATTGCGTGTTGAGTGGCGCAACTCAACGCCGCGCTTTGCCTTGTTACCAAACCCAAAAAATGAAAATACTAAATTTTAAATTTCCTGTAGTGGTAATCGAACCTCTCTCCTCTTCCTTTCTTCCTCTTCCTCTCTCCTCGGTGCCTCTGCGCCACGACAGGCGTTTTTAATTTAAATATTAAGTACTCGTAGTATATATTCGTTATATCAATTATATATTACACAAAATTAATAATGTGTTGTTATGATGTATACGCCGTTTTACTGAAAAGTTTCATCTAAATTTGTTTAGTACTCTTTGTGTGAAAAAGTAAAAAATATTACACAACACTTTTATGATATTAGCATAAAATTATAATAAATACAATTCCCGTCCGCCGCTGTGTAGCGTCCCGTAAGAGGCGGGTATCCCAGTAGTTTGGTGGTAGAAGGTTCGTCCTCCGTCTGGCTCGCGACCACTATTATGTCAAATACATGTATATATAAAATACCATAAAAGATCATCATATTTTTCTGGTGGCCCTTTTTTTTGTCATACCTTTCTTGACCTTGTTTTTTTGCAAAATCACTTTTCCACAAAATTTATTATCATTATATATATATATTCTTTATTGCACTTTGTAAGAACAATTAATATAGTATAAACAATATTGTTGGCAAAGGTGGACTTATTTCTAATAGAAATTTCTTCAAAAACATTTTTAACATTTTTATACCTGCAAAAGTAAAACACTTGCAGGTATAAAAATGCAAGAATCTATATACACACAAA
>JAKGSA010001051.1:8093-26522 GCA_033558755.1 Philaethria dido | reverse complement strand
ATATATATATATATATATGTATATATATATATGTTAGGAAATAATGACTAAAGAGTATTTATTATTTATATAGACTGATTCGATTTTTGACATATTATTTGATGGTTAGCCGGCTGGCGATACATTGCTAGAAAACTATAGAATGACAATATAAATAGCATGCGTCAGTAGAGCGGAACACACATCTTGTTAGATTTTCGGCTGTGCCACTGGAGCACACTGACCATGGCGTCCGAAGGTAGTGATTATGTCGCTACTTACGCGGCTTCCGCGACATATATATATATATATAAATCTTTATTACAAAATATGTCTGGCGACGGATGAGATGAGATGATCATTTTGTTTATCATGAGTCTCACATAAATCGCATAGCACTTTCCAGCGTGCGGTTACCCGCAACTGGGTTCCTCCACGGAGAAAAAAAAAAAGAGGTTAGAGAGTTCCGCCACTAAACAAGTATTATCGAATTCCGGCAGAAAGTGGCGAACGGAGTGTCTTAACACTAGATTCTTTACTATCCTGCTATATACATTTTTTGTATGACAAGGCCATAAACACCTAACACTTCTACTCTATCTATATATGTTTTAATATTTATTTTCATAATGTCACTTATTTGATGTTGTTTACAGAGCACTAAAGGAGATTAGAAATGTACTGAAATAAATACATATATACTTATTGTGAAGGCATAGAGATGAAATTTGCTTGATCTAATTGTTTTACTTGTTCGTAAACTAGTATACGTGACAAAATATATTTGAAAACAACTAGTTTAACCATATTTTGCTTATTATATATATTTTTTAGCAATTTTATTTTAGTTTCTCTTTTTTTCCTGAAGTCACCGTGGGACATTAATTAGACATTGCGAGTTGAGTGACGTTTAACATGATGTGTCTTACCAGAACTGAGAAATACGAACGACGATAATTTTACTATAACCAATCCCCTGAGTAAGATTCAAACCCACTACTATTCGCTGTTACAGTCCTGCTAGTCCATTCGTCGCGACGGCCTATTTTACAGATATTTTTTTAATAAACATTACTTAATTACAGCCGTCGACGCACAATGGAAAAGTGTTTATTTTTTTATTTTTTTTTAACTTCACGCTGTATCCCGCATATAGCAGGGTAGGCAGAGGGAACCCGAGAACCTAGTGTTAAGACACTCCGTTCACCACTTTCCCCCGAATTGAGACATTGTGAGCTGAATGAGATTTTACTTTTTATTTTTAGGGTAAAGTGTTTGGCTGTGAGCTACATGGTTGCGGTATGGTTACATTTTAATTATTTTACTTCTCTCTGCCAATAAAAAGCGTAGCGTTAAGCTCCGCCATTCAATACGTATTCTAATTTGGGTAGTACAATTTAATTCAATTCTGTGATTACGCCGCTTCGAAGTTGCCAGTTTTCTAGTGAGTAGGAGATAACACTACTATCACTAGGGTTTTTCTGGCTACCTGGCTTTGAGGGATATTTTATTTTTTTTAAAAATAATAAATTTTAATAATTTTAAAAAGTCCTTAGTCAGATATATTAGTGTCAAGACACTCCGTTCTCTGCCAGAATTCGAGACAATACGTATTAAATAGCTGTTGTTGTAGTCAATGTGTTTGATAGTACAAACAGACAAATAAATATTTTCATCAATAAGTAATTACATATATAGTTTCATATTTAATCAAGGATACCTAAATAAACTTTAAGACAGATAGCGATAACAAAATCTTTTACTTGATTCCTTTAAACGTGTGTTTTTTTTGGCATTCGTTCGCTCATAATTGACTTAGACTATTGTTTTCATGTTAAAATGATATTATTTTCATCATGGATGTGGAATTTCTAAGAAATAAATATGAGGATAGCTATGATGGAGTGGTCACAAAGACAAGTAAGTTTACTTTATTTGTCTTATTGCATTTTGCGTAGTATTTAGTCATAGTTTCCTATGGTGGCGCAGAGGCACAAGCGTGCGACTGTAAACCCAACAAGTTGTGGGTTCGATTCCCACTCCAGGAGATGAAAATATTAAATATTGTTTAATATTTTCATTTTCTTCCCTCTGATAATAAGACAAAGCGCGACGTTGAGTTTCGTCACTCAACACGCAATGCCTCAATTCGGCGGAAAGTGAGGAACGGAAATTTTAAGAGGACGGAATGTCTATCACTATGTTCTTAGGTTGTCTCTGCCTACCCTACAAATGTGGGATACAGTGTGAAGCTAAAAAAATCTAAAAAAAGAGGAAATTGGCGTTCAGTGGGAAGGCATTTGACTGCAAGCGATTGGTTGTGGGTTCGATTTACACTCGGGGGAATTATTAAATTTTATTATTTCCATTTATACTGTCTGGTAAGACGAAATGCGACGTTGAGTTTCAACACTCAACACGCAATGTCTTGAATTCAGACAGAAAGTGGAAAACAGGATATTTTGATAGTAGTCTCTCTATAACTACCCTCCTATGTGAAATAAAGCATGATCCGAAGATAATCTAGTGGCTAATCAATCTGTTCTTCATTTCATACTTATACTCGTATTAGAGACGTTGCAGTCACAGTTTCAGTCATCTCTGATTAAAATTAACTCCTCATTTAATTTTGCACTTTGTTCAACAAGATCTGATGTGAATAAATAATAAGAATATAAAACGTCATACATACATACATAGCTTCACGCTGTATCCCGCATACAGCAGAGTAGACAGAGGAAACTTAGTGTTAAGACACTCCGTTCCCCACTTTCTGCCAAATTGAGGCATTGCATGTTGAGTGGCGGAATTCAACGCCGCGCTTTGCCTTGTTACCAAACCCAGGAAATAAAAAAATCCATTTCCTGGTGTGGGAATCAAAGCCAAACCTGTCGCGTTTACAGTCGCACGCTTGTACCTCTGTGACACGACAGGCTAATAAATTATGTTTATATTGAATGTCCATTAACAGTATAATTTTGTATTACTTAGGAAATGTAGACGTAATTTAAATTTTAGTAAACAACTCATTGTTTACAAATAAATAAAATAAACAATTCGACGTTATTGTGACGCAGTTCAAATGTACGAAATGCGCGTAGCAAAATACTACAAATATTTATATATAAATACGTGAAGCAAACACTTTTGGATCCCTTTTCACGAAAATTATGCGGACGGAAGAGAATGAAACTTGGTACACTTAGAGTCTGTATAGCAAAGGAGTGTACAATGATAATATTTTTTTTTAAATAATGCATAAAAAGTGTATTAAATTATTAAAATAAATGTTTCACGTACTACCATGATTTGTCATTCACGTTTATATAAAGTGAGATATACATACATTGCTAAAGACAACGCGTTGTTAATGCATCAACGGGGATTCTAGTAAATATAACTACAAAAACTAGTAAATAAAACAAATATTTTGATATCAACTTTATAAGAAATACTTATTTGCCAGTTTCACGCCTTTCACCGCATAGCAGGGTACTCTAGGGGAAACTAGTGCTAAGACACCCCGCACTTCACCTACACCTAAATTCATAACATTGCATGTTAAGTGGCGAAACTCAACGTCATAATTTGTTCTTGTCAGGACGGGGAAATTATAATTCAAATTACTTTTAAAAAAAAACATAGATTAGTGATACCTACTCTACTGTTGAGTAGGTCTTGAGTGACGGAGGTCAACGCTGTACTTCTTATTACAGCAAGAAATTAACAAAATTAAATATAATCCGGCGTTGAGTTCCGCCACTCAGCACGCAATGCCTCAATTCGGCGGAAAGTGGGGAACGGAGTGTCTTAACACTAGGTTCCCTCTGCCTATCCTGCTATATGCGGGATACAGCGTGCATAGCTTTACATATATGTACGTATAATACATACATACATATGTATGTATGTTAAATATAATTATTTTCCGAGAGGGGATCGAGCATACAACTCGGATTTACAGTCACCAGTAATCCTAAAACGCAACAATATTTAAAATAAACACCGAAATCGATATAAAAATAAAAAATTAAATCGATATCTGCTTATAAAAAATATTTTTTGGATATATATTTTTAACTTCTCCATATATATAATTACAGAATTCAAAATCGGTATACGTCACTTACAAATGGCGTACATGTTCTTATGTTCTTTGGCAATGGGCATGATGAGGAGCAGCAACGTTGTCGCTGTACTATCAATATCAGATCCTACGAGAATTAATGATACATATGTTCAGGTAATTTAAGTGAATTATTAATTATATTAAATAGAATACGATATTATATCAAAATAGTAATACGTTTATTAAACTATTTTCACGCCTGTCGTGGCGCAGAGGCACAAGCGTGCGACTGTAAACGCGACAGGTTGTTGGTTCGATTCTCAGTCCAGGAAATGTAAAATTTAGTATTTTCATTCCTTGGGTTTGGTAATAATGCAAAACGCGGCGTTCAGGCCGCCTCAACTCAACACGCAATGCCTCAATTCGGCGGAAAGTGGGGAACGGAATTGTTGAAAGAGAACGGAGTGTCTTAACACTAGGTTCTTAGATTCCCTCTGCCTACCCTGCTATATGCGGGTTTCAGCGTGAAGTTAAAAAATATATATATTTTCATTTCCCCGTTCAAGTTAGACAAAGCGTGATGTTAAGTTCCACCTTTTAATACACAATGTCTCGATTATGTTTTCTCTGAGTACCCCGCTATGCAGTTAAATATGAAACAAAAAAAATAGACACACACGTTTTAGAAAAAAATTGTGTGTGCGAATATTTTTGACAATGAGATAAATATACTGGTATAGTACTAGTATGTAGTACTATAGTACTAGTATGTACTATTCTTGGTACAATAACTTTAAGAAATATTATTTTGGTACTTTTTTTTATTAATTTTAAACTATATATTATATTTTCCATGGTTTCACATTGAACAAATGAATATTGTGTAATGTATCATCTATCTCATACCCTCGACAAATTAATTTTATAAATTTATATGTTTATTTCATATCGAGACGTATTTTCGTCACATTTTTGTTTGGTGGTAGGAGGTTCGTCCTCCGTCTGGCTCGCGACCACTATCATGTCAAAGACGAACCGCCAAATATCTTATGATGTGTTCCGGTTCGATGGCATGTAAGCCAGGTTTTCCCCTTTCCCACCCATCCTTTCCCCAAAATGTGGTGGTTCTGATAGCGGACTACTACATTATCCTCCCTTTCCATCTGTATCCTCTAGGTTGGCAACGCATCTAGTACATCTCTTGTGTTGTAGATGTTCATGGGCGAAGGTAACCACTTACCATCAGGCGGTCCTTCTGCTCGTTTGCCATCCGGTATCCATAAAAAAAAAAAAAAAACATTGAGTTTGAAAACACAGTGTCACAATTAATATCTAAAGAAATTACACTTCAAAACGTTGAGTCTGAATAAGTGATTCATATTTTAAACTTGAATAAAGTTTTTTATTAAGTGATTGAAAATCGGTTTAATTGCTACATCGTGAGCCTAAATTATTGGATTTTTAACCTTTTACCATATAGAAGAGTCTAGTGACACATTTCTCCTCCAATACGTTTACTTTCATAATTTCTAGATACACAACTGGGACAGCAGAATCCAAGGAACTATATTCTCGTCTTTTTTTTTTGGATATGCCTTAATATTTTTACCAGCTGAAATGTACTTGAAGACTTTGGGAGATAAATTTGTTATAACTGCTGTTTTACTGATTAATGGGGCACTCTCTGCTGCTATGCCGACCATTGTTAATAAGGTAATAAGAATATTAATGTTTAGTTATTCGGCGGAAAGTGGGGAACGAAAATGTCAATAGAGAACGGAGTGTCTTAACACTAGGTTCTCAGGTTTCCTTTGACTACCCTGCTATGTGCGGGATACAGCGAGAAACTTAAAAAAAGTTAGCTAAGTTTAATTTAAAATTTGAGCAAAATAGGTTATACCGGTACAGTAACTTACAACAAATTGTATATAAAAATAATTGAGATTTTAAGAAAAAGAGATTTTTTTCTTTTTTTTTTCAACTTCACGCTGTATCTCGCATATAGCAGGGTTGGCAGAGGGAATCTGAGAACCTAGTGATAAGACACTCCGTTCTCTTTCAATAAATCCGTTCCCCAATTTCCGCCAGATTGAGGCATTGCGTGCTGAGGGGCGGAACTCAACGCCGCGCTTTGACTTGTTACTAAACCCAGAAAATGAAAAATTCCATTTCCTGGAGTGGGAATCGAACCCACAACCTATCACGCTTACAGTCGCACGCTTGTGCCTCTGCGCCACGACAGGCGAAGAAAAAAAGATAACCGACTTAAAAAAAAGCACTCATAATACTTGTCAGATCTTTACTAAAATTAAATGGGACCATCAGAAGCACTAGTAAAATAATAATCACCGAAATTAGTATACTTAGTAAAAAGATATACACATAAAAATATACAGTTGAATTGAAAACCTCGAATGCAGTCGAAATTTTTACTCAACGTTTTCGATGTTAGTCCATTTCATATTACTTAAGATCTAACGAATAGTTTTTAAGTATTCGTAATAATTATACTTTTTAATGTACAATTTATTTCCAGACTGTTATCGTTTTTTTTTTTTTAACTTCACGCTGTATCCCGCATATAGCGGGGTAGGCAGAGGGAACCAGAGAATCTAGTGTTAAGACATTCCATTCTCTTTCAACATTTCTGTTCCCCACTTTCCGCTAAATTGAGGCATTGCGTGTTGAGTGGCGAAACTCAACGCCGCGCTTTGCCTTGTTACCAAACCCAAGAAATGAAAATACTAAATTTTACGTTTCCTGGAGTGGGAATCGTATCCACAACCTGTCGCGTTTTCAGTCGCACGCTTGTGCCTCTGCGCCACGACAGGCGTTAAAACTTTATTATTTTTATAATAATTCTCAAAATATCGTTCATAGGGTGGATGGATAGCATTGTGTAATGCAGAATTCATAATGGGTATGACTCAAGTTTGTTTGTCACCAATCAATCAGCAGCTCATATCGAATTGGTTACCGCCGAATGAAAGGAGGATATGTGGTTCCATAATACAAGGAGGTACTGTATATTTTTTAAGAAACTTTAGAGAGAATATAGTGTTAAAGCACTCCGTTCTTCGCCTTGCGCCCTAATTTCAGACATTGAGTGTTGAGCAGTGGCAAGGCGTCCATACAACTCGATTCCCACCGGCTTGCCTAACTTTTAAAAGTACATGTATGAGACCTAAAAAAAAAGGGTCGCCAGGAAAATATTGGGCATAAAATTTCAAAACCACAAACTCTGACATCTTATAGACTAAAAAAAAAAAGGTCATCGCCAAATTCGATAGTGATATTATTAAATACCTTGACCTCCTATACTGGTGTCCCTAAACATATCGGCTTCAGTAAAAATTACCGGCTTCCCTAAATATATATAACAGCTTCCCTAAATATACATCGGCTACCCTTCATTTACCGGCTTGCCTAACTAAAATTTTCACCCCTCGTACTGGTGTATGTAGTGCAACTCAACGCTGTGCTTTGTCAGGGCGTAAAAAATGAAACCAAATATAATAAATCCCCTGATTGCATTGTGGAAATCGTGAGGTAAGATTAAGCGCAGCATTCAATATCACTAAGAAACACGCAATGTCTCAATTCAAGCGATAAGCAAAGAACGGAGTGTCTTGACTTCAATAATATTTATCTACTTTCACACACAGCCGTCATCATTATCTGTGCAATGTCTTTATTTTTAGCCATATATATATTTACATAACCATTATTATTCCTTCTATATATTTATAACTTATTCCTTCCAGGAATTCTCTTTGGAACCATCATAGGTTATCCATTATCAGGTTTTCTATCTAAAACTCAACTGGGATGGGAGCTCATATTCTATTCTCAAGCGATGATGACGCTTTCTATAGCAATCATATGGACGTTACTCACAGCGGCCACACCAGATAACCACCAGGCGGTGGGAGATAATGAGAAAGATTTGATTAAGCAAGCCTTGGCATGTTACGAAAAGGTATGAAGTTTTGGGTACTTTAACCGACTTTTAAAAAGGTAGTTCTCAATTTGAGCGTGTTTTATGTGTTTTTAAATGGGTGAATTGATTTTGATGATCTTTTTCTTTATATGATAGGTTGTTCTTCTGATATGGTCCCATATAAATTTAGTTAATATAATTATTTTGCTGTTTGGTGTTTTTTATTTGAAGTTAATATTCTTTCTTTGTTAAAATCTTAAATATGTAGTTCAAAAGTACATGGTGGCGCAGTGGGACATCGTTTGACTGTAAACGTATTGGTTGTGGATTCAGTGTTCAATGTGTTGATGATTCGATGTTGGTGGGATAATGTTTGTATTTAAATCATTTTCATTTCCCTACTCTAATAAGATTCGCCTGTCGTGGTGCAGAGGCACAAGCGTGCGACTGTAAACGCGACAGGTTGTGGGTTCGATTCCCACTCCAGGAAATGTTAGTTATTTCATTTCCTGGGTTTGGTAACAAGGCAAAGCGTTGAGTTCCGCCACTCAACACGCAATGCCTCAATTTGGTGGAAAGTGGGGAACGGAATTGTTGTAAGAGAACGGATTGTCTTAACACTAGGTTCTCGGGTTCCCTCTGCCCACCCTGCTATATGTGGGATACAGCGTGAAGTTAAAAAAATAAATAAAAAAATAAGATAGAGGCGTTGAATTTCGTCAATCAACACCCAATGTCTCCATTTCTTGCGGAACGTGGATATCTTAGTGTCTTGAAATTAAATTCTCTGTATCTATCCTTCTATGCGGAATAAAGCGTGAAGCTAAAAATGACCGAATTTATGACGTTTCCAATATGCTAGATTTTACGTTTAAAAATTTTGTTCAGTTTGATTTCCACGTCATAGTATGACGTGTTTGTAAATTGCTTGTTGCCCTGTTTTCTTTTTCACTGTTTTCACTGTTTCCACTTTCTATCTGAATTTGAGACTTTGCATGTTGAGTGGCGGAACTCAACGAAAAAGTAGTAATAAAATAATTTAAATTTACGACATAATATAATTTCCCCTAGTGGAAATCGAACCTGTAATCACTCGCGTTTACAGTCATACCTCTTGTCATTGCTTCTCGATGGTATCTGTATTGTTTTTTTAATAAAAACCAGGTGGTAATAACATCCAGGTGATGGAATTACATAATCTCTGCTTATTAGTAAACCAATAAGAAATGTATTGCTGAGGGCTCACAATTCGTAATATAAATGAGTAACTTTGCTTGAAGCGTTCGTGGCATAGTGAGACAGCGTCTGACTGTAAACGCGTTTGGTTCTGGGTTCGATTTCCAACCGTGGCAATTATTATAATTAAATTATATTTATTCCTCCGCTGGTTAAAAAAAACGCCTGTCGTGGCGCAAAGGCATAAGTGTGCGACTGTGAACGCGACAGGTTGTGGGTTCGATTCCCAATACAGGAAATGGAATTTTTCATTTCCTGGGTTTGGTAAAAAGGCAAAGCTCGGCGTTGAGTTCCGCCACTCAGCACGCAATGCCTCAATTCAGCGGAAAGTGGGGCACGGAGTGTCTTAACACTAGGTTCCTTCTGCCTACCCTGCTATATGCGGGATACAGCGTGAAGCTATATATGTTAAAAAAAATCACGTTGAGTTTCACCACTTAACACGCAATGTGTCGAATTCAGGCGGGAAGTGGAGATCAGAATGTCTTGACACTAGGTTTTCTTTGTCTACCCTGCTGTGCAGGGTGAAAAGCTATTTAAAGTTAAATGGTTAAAACAGAAACAACAATAATAAAATTGCTTAATATATTTACATTTTTCATTATATTTTTAGCTTCCTGCTGTATCTCGCACATAGTAGGGTAGACAGAAGTCTAAAGACACTCCGTTCTGTCGTCGTTGTTCGTCGATTTGGAAATTGGAATTTGAAATTGGAAATGCGTGCTGAGTGGCGGAACTCAATGCGGCAGTTTACTTTGTTACCAGAGCCAGGAAATGAAAATACTAAATATTAACAATTACAATATTTTTAAATAATAATAATAATTTTTCTTTTTTTTTTCGTTTTAGAAACAACTAAACAGTCCATGGCGGAAAATCATCCGAACGAAGCAATTTTGGGCCATCGCTGTAACTCATGCAGCGGCAAACATTGTATTTGTTTTCTTTCTAGTCGATATACCTTCTCTCCTGCTAGTAATAAAATCTGTTAAAATAGTAAGTATTTAAAATGATTTATGAATACATACATACATACATAGCTTCACGCTGTATCCCGCATATAGCGGGGTAGGCAGAGGGAACCAGAGAACCTAGTGTTAAGACACTCCGTTCTCTTTCAACATTTCCGTTCCCCACTACTAATAACTCTAGTTACCACTACTAATAACGCTAGTTATTTAATAATATGGTTGTTAACCTATATGAAATTCGAATTGTAAAACAATAATTCGCATAGAAGTTGGTAATCAAAGAGAACCTAGTGTTATGGTACACCGTTCGACACTTTCCGCCTTTGAGATTTGAGACATTGCGTGGCGGTATTTAACGCCGCTATTCTTGCCAGAACGGAGTTAAAAACAATTGCAGCCAGTTTACACCCATACACTGTTCCGACACGATGGTCTCTATAATGATAATAGTTCATATTTCAGAGTACTTGGCTATCATCATTACCTTTTATATGTATGTGGATTACATATATACTTACGTCATCAGCTATCGAGTTTCTACACAATATTGGACTGACAAGTATGTTATTTGACGGAAAGTATTTAAGGAAAATCATCAATTGCATTGGTAATTATTATTCTTATATTATTAATTAATTTTTTTTGTGAATAGAAAAGAAAGTGGGGAATTGAAGTCTTAAGAAAAGGGAATGTAATACTAGATTCTCAGGTTTCCTCTGCCTAACCTTCTATGTACAACGTGAAGCTAAAAAATTGGTAAATCCGCAGATAAACCAAAAAAATCCATGCAACGATCAAAATTTAGTAATATTTTATCTATTGCTATTTTTGTTCACTATGACAAAAACACCATTGATTTTTTTATTAATTTAACCACTTAGCACGTAAAACCTCGATTTCTGGCAAAAAAGTGGAGAAAGGAGTTGATGCTTGTCTGTCCCGATATGTAAAAAACAGCGTAAACCCCCATGAATTCGAAATATAGTTTCGAGTTGCAGATCTCAATGCCGCACTTGTCTGTCTGTCTTGTTGTCTTATCACACCCGAGAAACGAAAATAATTTACATACAATACCGACATCCATAAGTATATTCAAAAAATTACGAAAGACCCCAAATGAAAATCGAATCTACAACCATCTCGCAAGTCGGTCACAATTTTGGTATATTATCTAAAAAAACAGGTTCACGCTTATGTCGCATAGAAGGGTAGTCAGAGATAACCGATAGTTGTTGAAGTGAAATTCGCTGCTTTGAGAAACTGCGTGATGAGTGGCGGAACTCAACGCCGCGCTGTGTATCTAAGCTATTGCTTGTTATAAGAATATATCATAATCCACCTGTCTGTCTAATTTCAGCAACTTTTGGGACGGTAATAGGATTATTAATGCTTCCCAATTTTATTAACAATTGGAATCAATTAGGTGCGTTTGTATTGATGGGCACGTTAGGACTACTTGGTTTACAGTTTTCTGGATTTCTGGTGAGTTTAGGCCTAGAATCGTAGACCTAGGTCTTTTCTTTATCCCGTATTGCAGATAGAAATTATGTAGTGACAAGTAATGCGTTCTTCTCTTTTGGCACGATTGGGAGATATTGCGTTTTGAATGGCGAAACTCTACGACGCTTATTTTGACTTAACAGAGGAAGAATGAAAATGATTATAGCCATTCTCTTGACTGAACTGACTCGCCTTTCTGGTCAAATGCTGTCTCTATGTGTCACGATGACCTCTTCCATAAAATTAAAAACAAAATATATAGATTAAAATATATAGTCAGAATAAAACATGAAACAAAAATTCAATTCAAGATTTTCGTAGTTTTGCTTCTATCGCAAGTAAATAACTTTATTTCAATAACAAAGTTATTTACTTACTTGTGTGAAACGTAGACACATTTTTATATTTAGTATACATACATACAAATTTAGGTTATTTTAGGCAGTTTTAGTATTCTTAATTTTATAACTACCCACATACTAAAAAATCATATATTTTTTTAATTTCAGGAAAATCATAAAGATATGACTCAGAATTTCTCAGGAACGTTACTAACAATGACTAGTGCAGTCGCTAACATAGCGGGAGCGTTAGTACCACTATTTACCGGGTTGGTGATAGGTGATGATAAGGTAAGTAAATAGTAAGTAAAAGTAGTATACATCTAATATAGAGGTACGCCTCCTTCACTTCGCTTCGCTTATATTCGCTAATATATACCTCTACCACTCTTCGCTTCGCTCGCCAACCCTCACTTAGACCGAACTAAAATAGAATTAAGATATACAGTTAATGTGTAGCTTTATCAAACGCATAACACAAAAATAATATCTAACGTTTCGCAGCGGCGTCAAAATATATATACATATATAATAGAAGAATATATTTTCAATTTGGTTAGATGGAGCTCGGACAGTGAAATACAAATCAAATTAAATCAAAATATTTTTTATTCAAGTAAGCTATTAAAAGCACTTTCGAATCGTCAATTTACAAAGGTCAGTCGTGTCAGTCCTAACGGAAGTTACCACCGTACTACATTTTGAAGGGGCATAGCTACATTTTAAAGGGCCCCTTAAACTTGTTACTTGCTAGTATAAATATAAAGAAAAAATATTCAATGTAAAGTCTTATTTTACACATGCGATTGGTTGTGGATTTGAATTTAATAATATTTTTAGAATTATTTTCATAACGATGTCTGTAAAACGCGACACGTTGTGGGTTCGGAGGAATCCCACTCCAGGAAATGAAATAATATTTAGTATTTTCATTCCCTGGGTCTGATAACAAGGCAAAGCGCGGTGTTGACTTCCGCCACTTAGCACGCAATGCCTCAACTCGGCGGAAAGTGGGGAACAGAACGGAATGTCTTAACACTAGGTTCTCTGGTTCCCTCTGTCTACCCTGCTACATGCGGAATACAGCGTGAAGCTAAAAATAATAATTACCCCGTGATATCACGAGTTTAGGTGGAAAACGAAAAACGGAGTGTCTTGACACTACGTTCCCTCCACCTATCCTATTTAAAAAGTAATTAATTTTACAGTCTTTGAATCATGTATGTCAAAAGACATACAATATTAATTAACATTATAGAGCTTCTCGCTTTTACGAAGCTTTTCGCTGAAGTGAAGTCTAGCTTAGTTATTTAATTATAACAATTTTAACACTTCACTACGTCGAAGAGGAATCGGAATTTAAGAATAAATCAAAATGAGATATAGGAATTGTGATTAAGTTTAATTATAAGCGCTAAAAATTTAATTATTTCACGAAAAATTTTTTGTTGTAAATAATGAAAATTTTATACAAAAATACTTCAAATAATAAGCATATTTGTGTGTGCGTGTGTGCCTGTGTGCGTGTATGTGTGTGTATGTGTGTGTGTGTGTGTGTGCATGCGTGCATGCGTGTGTTTGATCGTTCGTTGTTACTACTAATAACTCGAAAATCACTCGCCAGATCTTAACTAAATTTGGGACCACATCAGTAGCCCTAGCTATCATATAAAAAAGGAATCATCGAAATTGATTCATCCAGCAAAAAAAGTAACACATAAAAAACAGTCAAATTGAGAACCTCCTCCTTTTTTTGAAATCGGTTAGAAACAGAATTGACTTTGTTCTAATACTCGTTTTTTTTAATTTCTTTTTCTGTATCCCGCATATAGCAAAGTAGGCAGAGGGAACCTGAGAATCTAGTGTTAAGACACTCCGTTCTCTTTCAACAATTCCGTTCTCCACTTTCCGCCGAATGGAGGCATTGCGTGCTGAGTGGCGGAACTCAACGCCGCGCTTTGCATGGTTTCCAAACCCAGGAAATGAAAAAACTAAACTTTACATTTCCTGGAGATTCGAACCCACAACCTGTCGCGTTTACAGTCGCATGCTTGTGTCTCTGCGACGTCAGGCGTTTATCTATTTTTTAAATAGATTTTTCTGTATTTTCAGACGAACGTCCATCGGTGGAAGATAATTTTCTATACATTAGCTTGTTTATATATTTCGTGTAACATAATATACAATGTATTCAGTAGCAGCGATCGACAAGATTGGGATAGATGCGATACAAAGAAATTTGGTTATATTAACGGTTAGTAAAAATTATATGTTATTTAATATCGTAACTAAGAAAGTGTAATCGTGGTTGGTTTTATGTTCGATTTCCACTTGGGGTAATGATTTAAATTTTTCGCTCTCGTAAGTCAGGTCGCAGCGTTAAGTTCCGCCACTATATACATTTATATTTCTGAAGCCCATAGGAATACTTTTTTTTATTAATAATAGTGCAATGGGCCAACGTGTGACTTTACAGTCCTTCATTATTAAGGGCCCAATCCCCAATCTGAGAAAGTATTCCTTAAGTATTGTTAAGTGTTCCTTAGTTAAAAATCACCCTTCTTTAAGACTTATTTAATCACATTGTTTTAAACTATTGGAGACGCTGCTACTCTGATAAAGTATGTTTCTATATTCATGCTAACATATTACTTTTAAAATAAATGTATTGTTATTATATGTATTTTCAATAAAGTACATACATACATACATACACACATACATAGCTTCACGCTGTATCCCGCATATAGCAGGGTAGTCAGAAGGAACCTAGTGTTAAGATACTCCGTTCCCCACTTTCCGCTGAATCTATCCTATCCTGGTAAGACAAAGTATTGCACTAAGCTACGCCATTCAACACACAATGTTTCAATTTTGGGTAAAAAATAAAGAGCCGAGTGTCTTAAGACTAGATTCCCTCCTTCCCTTTTTGTTTTCGTGAGGAAACTATTTTGCGGGTACCCGCCCGTTGGGGACTCGGCCAGGTTATGTGGGACTCCTAAGCCGGCAGATGGTAGGCCGACCGATTACCCACTAAAACCTCACGGAGCTCCTCAACCGCCACTAGCCGGGGCCACGGGAACTATCCCCTCTGGCTACCCTGCTATGCGAAATAACCCGAACATATGATGAATGTATTCATTTTTTCTTTACAGATGTCTCAGGCTTAGAAATGGAGGAAATAAACGACAAAAAAAGGATAAAAAATGGCACCGATGAGGACACTTTAGTGTAGCACTAGTACCTTTATATTTTTTACTAGTACCTTTATATTTTTTACAATTTTCCTAATATTAAATATGTTTTAAAGCATAATTTTTCTTTGATATTTCTTATTGAATTTATATATGTACATATTATATTCTGATTAATTCATTAATTTGAAAGTTGTGAGGATAGATGTGTGTTACTCTTACATACATACATAAATACATAGCTTAACGCTGTATCCCGCATATAGCAGAGTAGGCAGAAGGAATCTAGTGTTAAGACACTCCGTTCTCCACTTTCTGCCGAATTGAGGCATTGTAAGCTGAGCGGCGGAACTCAACGCCGCGCTTTTGCCTTATTACCAAACCCAGGAAGTGGAAAGTGGAAATGTTTTGACACTAGGTTCTCAGTAATTACCTAATTATGCTATTATATTCAAGTAATATACCGTCAATTCGTGCGGTTTCAAGTAACACTGCCTTCTATATCCGGTTCTTGACCCGATAGTTAAGAGATAGGCTCTTGAAATGTTCGAGGTATTTGGCTATTAAGTCGAATATCATGATAATATATCTTCGATAGTTTGTTATCGTAATAACGTCATCTATCATCTATTAATTTCAATAACTTTATAGAAATTAGTACATAAAAAACGTAAATATATAGTAATTAAGATTTTTATAAAGTAACTCAAAAACTACTTCGTTGTCAGCCGGAAGACGTCCATTGTTGGATATATGCCTCCCCCATAGAACGCCACGTAGCACGACTGGATGCCTCCTGTATCCAGCGCTTTCAGACTAGGTCGTAGGTCAAAAACTCCTTAGATCTTAATTAAATGCAAATGGAACCACATCAAAAGAACTAGCTATTATAAAAAAGAATCATCGAAATTGGTAGACCCAGTAAAAAAAACACATAAAAAATACAGAATTAAGAACCTGTCCTTTTTTGAAGTCAGCTAAAAACGAAATATTAATAAACTATTAATGATCGCCGAACTTCGCAAGAAGATGGCACCCAAGATGATGGTTGGCAACGCATCTACAACATATCTGGTGGTTTGCCATCCGTTATCCATAAAAAAACTAAAAGAAAAGAATCAAAATTAATTCAGTAAAAAGTTATAAAACACATAACAAACATAAAAAAACAGTTAAATTCAGAAACCTTTGCCTTCGAAGTCGGTTAAAACTAACCTTGTCCTAATACCTAAAATTTCCACACTACAAATTTCATATAAATTATCACAACAAATATACGTTCCTAAACCAAAGTGCTAGTTTCTAACTTCATTATACAATTTAGATCTAGTTGTGAACGTTTCAAAATATACCAAAGTTTGGAATCGAGATGGTAATGTTAGTGAATTATTAAACATACCAAATACAGGCGAAATTATGCCAAAATAGACCATCATGTAAATTAGTGGTTTTACAATCAGCTCAGTTGGTAAAATTGTATCAAATAAATAAATTAGGAAGAGATAAGCGATTATAATAAATAAATTAAAATATTACAAAAAAGATAACTAATTTCGAATAAAATTTTATTTTTTATTCGAAACTTTCAAGCTCAATTTCGAAAAAAAATTTACATTTTTATTTATTTATTTATTGTTTAGGTATTTACTCGACATATATATATATATATATATATATATATCTCTTTGCTATCTTTCTCACTGCCTATATATATATATACAATATTTATGTATATTGTAAATATGTATGTGTATGTGTTTATGTACTCGTTTTATATATTGGCTTACTCTTGCCTTGTTTTCACCTATTTTATTTATACCCATAGGTTGACTGAAGGAGAAGATATCTCTATCAGAGATAAGTCCATCTTTGCTAACAACGTGCAATCAAGAATATATAAAATGTAATAAAAGTAAAAACAAAATATTCGTCAGTCATTCATATTAACTAAATTTAAATGTGACTATCAGAAGCACTAGCTATGGTATAAAAAATTAGTTCGCCTAGTAGAAAAGTTATCTGGTAAAATACATTACAAAAACACAGTTGAATTGACAACCTCTTCCTTTTTTAATAATACAGGTGAAATGACAATATAGATCATCATGTAAATTAGTGGATTTTAAACGAGCGTAGTTGTACTCGATAGGAGACATAAATAAGATATTACTATAAAGATATTACATAAAATGCAGCAGAAAACTTTTTTACGTATATTTACTTTTTTTTTAACTTCACGCTGTATCCCGCATATAGCGGGGTAGGCAGAGGAAACCAGAGAACCAAGTGTTAAGACTCTCCATTCTCTTTGAACATTTTCGTTCTCCACTTTCCGCCAAATTGAGGCATTGCGTGTTAAGTGGCGGAACTCAACGCCACGCTTTGCCTTGTAACCAAACCCAAGAAATGAAAATACTAAATTTTACATTTTCTGGAGTGGGAATCGAACCCACAACCTGTTGCGATTACAGTCGCACGCTTGTGCCTCTGCGCCACAACAGGCGTTTATTTTATTAATCGAACTCACTACCATCGTTTTCCCATAATTATACCATGCTACTGCTTTTTTTATATTACGTCCTCAAATTTAATGGCCATGAAGAATAAGAAACATAAATCCAAGTATGCAATAACGCCTAAAAGGAACAGAGGTGGGCAATAAAGAGGGTATAATAAAAAAACATTTAGGAAAAATCAACGCTTAACCCCGTATCGCTGCAGGGTACAATTTGGTAATGAGGCGGGTGATGTAAATGAGTCTAATTTAAAGATAGATCGCGGTAATGAGTTGAATGTTGAAGGAGCGTTTTTTTATGGAAAAATAGTTAGATGAAAAGAATTTATATATATTTTTGTTGAATTTCACGCTGTTTCGTATTTGTTATATGAATAAATTGAAATAGCTTAGTATATAATAGTGGTAGTAGCTTAGCATAAACTCCTTAGGAAAGCTCATTCCAGGGAGTCCTTCAAGCGTCAAGTGAAGCAGTTATTTTTAATAAATTCTTAATATTTATATTATACTAAATATTTATTCAGCTAAAGCATATTTTAATTACTTATAAATACATATATATGTAATAACTATTTATGCTGTTTATTTTAGTATATTTGTATGTATCTATTTATCTATTTTTTATATATATATGTATTATATGTATGATATGATTATTTATTTATTTCATATTATATATATATA
>JAKGSA010001050.1:49974-119852 GCA_033558755.1 Philaethria dido | reverse complement strand
TTTTTACTGAGCGAACCCATCTAAATTTAGTTAAGATCCGACAAGTAGTTTTTGAGTTATTCGTAATAATTATATTTTACAGTTTCCTTTTTTATTATAATCGTAATTATCATATTAAATATGTCTCCATAGAGTACATAATTCTAAAGCGTGACTAAAACAAATATTAAATTTGTTTAGTATACATTTTGAATATTAACACCGGGATTTCTTACACGATTTCTAGTTCTGGTAAATTTATTCATTGGAAAAGCTTAATTCATTGTCATAGCTCTGTGTTGACATCTTAAGATCCACATATATTTTAATGATAAATTCTATTTGTTTAGTGAATGATTGGGGTAGCGGTAAATACAGGTTGTGTGTTCGATTTATTATTCTTAGGGGAATGATCATATTTTAATTCCACCATTTAACACACAATATATTGATTTGAGTCGGAAAGTGGACAACGGAGTGTCTTGACACTTGTTTATTTGCTGTGCGGGTTTTTTTCTTTTTTTTTATCTTCACGCTATATCCCACATATAGGCAGAGGGAACCTGAGAACCTAGTGTTAAGACACTCCGTTCTTGTACTACAATCCCGTTCCCCATTTTCCGCCGAATGGAGGCATTGCATGCTGAGTGGCTGCTTGTTACCAAACCCAGGAAATAAAAATACTAACATTTCCTGGAGTAGGAATCGAACCCACAACCTGTCGCGTTTAGAGTCGCACGCTTGTGCCTCTGCGCCACGAGAGGCTCTAGAGCTTGAAGATGCAGTGAATAAGTGACTGTGGACAGTGATGTAATGATCATGACGATTATGATTATAATGAAATTCAATAAGCTGCCTAAAATAAGACCATTTGACTGGACTAGAACTGCATTTTGTACTTTCCAGATAGGCTAAGACCACATTTTGTCTAACTGTACTGGAAAAATGTTTACCTAAGTAAAGTTTGACCTAACAGAAAGAATACAAATATGAAACAGATATTATTTGTAACATCGTATATACGGTGTTTTTAATGTATTCGTCATTTTGTTATGCAGATATTGGTAAAGAACGAGAATCTAATTTGCCTATTCTGGATTAGTAGTTACCAAATACTAAGCAAACGGCCCGCCAAAATAACAAAACGAAAATAAAAAACGATTTTCATATATTTTATTGTACAATTAAAGCAAAGGGAACATTTTCTCGCTTTCGTTAGAGAAAACGCGGCGTCGGACTTTGAACCTCAACACGCAATGTCTTGAATTAGGGAGGGATTAGAAGAACAGAGTGTCGTGATACTAGATTCTCTCTCACTACCCAGTAATCCAAAAAAAATAATATAAAGGCAAAGAAAGGATTTTTATAAAACATTGTAAATCAAAAGTAAAACATATATAAGTGAAAAATAACTACATTTATTGGTGGTAAGAGGATTTATTTATCCATATTTAGACAGAAGTTGTTTAAACGCGAATGATTTAACTGACATGAAACCTTATACAGTAGATTTACGATTTAATATGTGTCTTGTATGGATAGTACACATTTAATTAGATTAGAAACTATGTAGGCCTAGGGTAAGCGTGCGACTGTAAGCGTGACAGGTTATGGGTTCGATTCCCACTCCAAGAAATTAAAAATTAAATAATATTTAGTATTTTCATTTCCTCGCTCTAGTAATAAGGCAAAGCGTTGCGTTAAGTTCTACGTAGCATGCATTGTTTCAATTCGGCGGAGAGTGGGGAACGGAATGTTAAAAGAGAACGGAGTGTCTTAACTCTAGGTTTTCTGGTTCCCTCTGTCTACCCTGCTGTGTGCGGGATACAGTGTTTGTACGGGAAGCTGTAATAGTAATTTAAACTTCCAAAAATGAAGTAGATTCTCAAGTCGATTGTGTTTTTTATGTGTGTTACCGCTTAATTTTTAACTGAGAGAACCATTTTTAATTGCTAGTACTTCTCATATACTCTCTTTAAAAATTTAGTTAGTATCAGGAGATATGATCAGGAGTTTTTGAGTTAATCGTAACAATTTACTTTTCGTAGTAATTCATTTCAAGTCGCTTTGTCGCTTTCTTTTCTTGTTAAAATTTTAATTTTTTAAAAGAAACTAAATTAAGTAGATTAATTGCGTATACTTTGGAATTCGCAGATACGTTTTTGGAAGCCGGATGCTTCGAACACTTTACAGTAGTTCGTGATCACCGTGGGTGGGCTAAGTTGGTCCCACATACGCAATTAATCGGTTTAAAATGTTTCATTTCATATGTGTCATCACATCACGAAAACAAGACAACTTTTTTCTTTTGTCAATTTTCTCTATAAACGTTTATAAGATTAATTAAATAATTATTAAGTCTAAATTTAAAACATCACGCTGTAACCCGCATATAGCAGGGTAGGCAGAGGTAACCCGAGAACCTAGTGTTAAGACACTCCGTTCTCTTATAACAATTCCGTTCCCCACTTTCTGCCAGATTGAGGCATTGCGTGTTCAGTGGCGGAACTCAACTCCGCGCTTTGTTAAGTCAAAATAACTAAAGTAATTGTACAAATAATTAAGATTTTTACAAAAAACGAAAACGAATTTTAAATAAAACGCGCTAAAAAGTCAAGTTATTGCGAGTAACTAAAAAATTACTCGTCAGGTCTTAACGAAATTTAAATGGGACCACATCAAAGCACTAGCTATCATATAAAGAAAGAATCATCAAAGTTAGTTCAGTCAGTAAAAAGTAATGTAACACATAAACAAAATAGTTCGATTTCAATTCGACTGATTTTGTAAACTTGATCACCACCACTTTTTTTGAAGTCGGGTAATAATATATAGAGATATTTTTGTTTTTTAGCTTCACGCTGTATGTATCCCGCATATAGCAGGGTAGGCAGAGGGAACCTGAGAACCTTGTGTGAAGACACTCTGTTTCCCACTTTCCGCCGAATTGAGGCATTACATGCTGAGAGGCGGAACTCAACGCCGCGCTTTGCCTTGTTACCAAACCCAGGAAATGAAAATACTAAACTTTTACATTTCCTAGAGTGGGAATCGAACTCACAACTTGTCGCGTTTACAGCCGTACGCTTGTGCCTTTGTGCCACGACAGGCGTTGTATAGAGATATGAGACGATTTTAATCACACATGAAATATTCGATGTATGTACGTATTCAAAATTTATACGTACTTGTAATACACTAATTCTGTATAATATATATTCTTATATTAACCACAATTCCATACGATGCGTGATTTAATTCTAACCGTCCAGGAAACTACTATGTACGAGTATTTACCTATCATACTGAAGTTATTTTCAATAGAATAGAGGTACAAGTGGAAGTTCTATCAGCTAATATATTTTTTTAAATATTTATTTTAAATCGATTTGAATAAGGAGTAGGTTCTCAATTCGACGGTTTTTTTATGTGTGTCACCGTATAATTTTGTGCTTGGGGAACCATTTTATATGTTATATTTTTTTTTATATGATAGCTAACGCTTCTCATATTGGCTCATTTAAATTTTCTCAAGACAAGTAGTTTTTGAGTTATTTGTAATAATTGTACTTTTTAGTGTATTTTATTATAGTCAGTTTTCTTATTTTGTTAAAATTTTATTTAAAATTATAGCTTAGTAGTGTTGGTCTTGACGTTTAATTCATCATGATCATTATCATCTGTTAGGTATCTTAGAAGATTGGAAAAGTAATACTGTCCATTAATTTTTTTTCAACATCAATAGTTTTATAGATTAAGATCGCATAAATATAACATTTTAAATAATAAAGATAATAATTCTCATTAAATGAATTGGACGAAATATATAAAAATTACATTACATTACAGTAATTGTCTGCGATATATAAAAGAAGAAAGGAACCGACATAGATAAGCATAAAAATGATTATTATGACTTATAATTTCACGAGTATTGCTTGATGCTATCCGTCTGTTAAAGGGCATGAACAAAAAGCAAAAGTGCAATCAATTTAATTAAATGTACAGTCATTTTACGTTACAATTGTATGAAAAAATATATATATATATATATATATAACATTAAGTAAAATTACTGACGAAACGTACTCAAACAATCGACGTGTGGAACTCATAATAATTTTCATTGTCAATTTTGTACATTGTTATTTTTTGCCGCTTGCCTTATATTGGATAATTGTAGCTCTTATTTTTACTTCGTTATTACATTTTTTGCGAAGTAGGCAGAAGTAATGAACCGTTTTTCAACCCATTTTGAGATATCGCGCTGTGAGTGGTGGAAGCCAGAATGCTTTTTTCGCCTAACTAGACAGGACACGCCTTTTTTTAATTATAATTATTTTGTAAATTGGAATTTAGTAAGTACTGTGTTCGGTTGCGAATTTTTTAACTTGGCTCTGATGACCTTATATTTGCAAGGTATTTTAATAACTAAGGTATTAAAACCAGCTTCAGGCTTTATCCCGCATGGAATGGTAATCATCTCGCTCTGATTACTGAAACTCAGTGTCAAGTCACTCATTGCTTTCTGCCCAAAGTCGAAACATTGCGTGTTAAGTGGCGGAACTCAACGCCTCGCTCTACCTTTGAGTTTTTTTATTAAGGTAATATGAGAGATGATAGCATGTAGCAGTGCAACACAATAGAAAAGGATTTGATTATGTACGTCAGTGGTTGTGGGTTTGATTCCCACTCGAGTGAATTGTCATATTTAAATTATTTTCATTTCTTCGCTCAGGTAAGATAAAAGGTATTTTTCGCTACTCAATACACAATGTTACGGTTACGGAAAGCGGAGAACGAAGTGTTTCGTACACTGAAAATATTTTCTGGCTTAATACTACTTCATGAATGTTTTTAGAAACACAATAAAAATATTATAAAATAAGTATAAAGTAATTTCTACACAGATTATCTTTTCCTTTTCTCTATTTTATTCCTAGCTCTTTTCTTAATAATAGTATGTTTAATAAAATAATTTTGATTTAATATAGTTTCAATATGTAAATTTCACATGTTAGAATGAGAAGGCTTGTGGCTTGAGACGTGGGAGTTATTAACTGCAGTATAGTGTGAATAAATAAATAATTGCGCTACCGTAGTGGTCTAGAAGAGATTAGTCCTGGGTTTGAAATATGATTTTCTAGTTTCATGCTTTATCGTGCATAACAGGGTAGGCGGAGAGAACCAAGTGTCAATACACTCCGTATATCACTTCCCGGCCAAATTTGAGAATATTGCCCGTTAGTGACAAAAATTATCGTTGTGTCCAAAACGAAAAATAAAAAAAAAATAAAAATAAATTCCCCCGAGTGGGAATTGAGCTCACAACCATTACGGTTACAATAAAATATGATTTTCTTTTTTAATTATTGGACGAAAACGTCTGATGATTATTTTTGATAAAAAATATATCATTATAGGTGTAAATTGACAGAAGAAGGAGAATGACATGACATGTCACTGTCATTGTCACTGTATTCTTTCTATAGATTAAAAATAATATCTACAACAGATGTTGCATATTCTAGATAAAATCAGTTATTTTATTATCTGTGCTGCATAACCACAGCACCTGCTGGATAGACTTTGTAATTGCTGTACTTAACCAATCTGCGTGTAGACACGGTATTATATCATTTTGTGTCACGCTATGCCGTTTATGAGTTGACTGTAGCTTGTGCTGTAACTTTATATGTTTTAATAGTAGAGGTTTGGGAAAATATTTATATTTAATAAAAAAAAGAAAATTGACTTCAAATGCACTAGAAATTAAAATTACGTATATAACTTAGATCTAAACGAAATTTAACTGGACATAAGAAGTACTAGCTATCATATACAAATAGAATCATTAAAATTAGTTCATTCATTCAGTATACGAGTACAGTTGTGCAGTAACAAACACACTTTAAAAAAACACGATCGAATTTTAAAGTCACTTAATAAGTTATCAAAATATATGAGGAGTAATTGAATGTTGTTAATTTATTTTAATGTAAAATATGCAATTCAAAGGTAATATATGCATATGTGTATATACAGATTATTTATATCGACGTTACTTAAACATTTATTAAACCAGCCTAGTGTCAAGACACTACGCTCGTCGCTTTCCGCCCGAGTTCGACAGATTCGTGATATTTTCATGAATCCAGTTGGAAAGCTGCAAGATAGTCAGTTAAAAACAATATTAATATAAAAAAAATATATACTACTTGCTAAAAAAATGAACCTACGACCTCTATCATCACCATCTCGGCTTTAAAATGACTTTTGACATTACCGTTAAAAATACCCAAAAAACGCAATGTAATGCATTTAATATAGCTTATCTATTTAATTCTTATCTTTGTAATTAACTTTTAAATGAACTCTATGGGTGGCTATAATAATAGAGACGCTTGTAATGGCTGTACAACGGGACAATTGATCGGTTTGCAAACTAAATCAACTAATAATTGTATGTTAATGATATATAATAGCATTTTAATATGCCTTAGAAAAAAAAGGGAAAAGGTGATTGACTGACTCTATCAACGTAAAGTTCCAATCAACGATGTGAAATAAGATTGGGTAAACAAAGGTAAGTTCTGGTCGTAATAAAGGGATTTTTGAAATTTCTTAATTATTCTTTATGTTATTAATGTTATTACTATTTAATATAATAATAAAAGATATATTTATATATTAAAGATTTTGACAAAAAAAGAAAACTCATTTCGGGTAAAAATTACTACGAACAGCTCAAAATTTCTTGTCAGATGCTATATAAATTGAATAAACATGGGACTACATCAGAAGCAATAGCTATCCTATAAGAAAACAGTCATCGAAATTGGTTAATTCAGTAAAATGTTATGCGATCACACCCATAAAACAAAAACTTCCTCCTTTTTTGAAGTCGATTCAAAAGGTGATTGACTGACTCTATCAACGTAAAGTTCCAATCAACGATGTGAAATAAGATTCGGTAAACAAATAGCTTTAGTCATGATAAAGGCTTCTATTGAGATGGGATTGGAATGACTAAATCAAAAAAATTCAACCAAAATTAAGTTATACTTACTCAGATAGCTTTACGCTATGTCCCTAGCGGGGTAGTCGGAGAGAACGGTCCCTGCATACTTCCTCATTAACCTCTTCATACATACCAAGTTTAGCTCATTCAGGTAACAAGATTATAATATTTAAATAATAAAAAAACTGTGATTACAGGTAAGACAAACTTAAAAATGCCTGTCCTGAAAATATACATTTTAGATTTATCAAATTATTCACGCATTATACCAATATGTTAGTACATGAATACATAAATTACGTACCCATTACAACATAATGGTTTCAAATTTGGATGCTATACAAATTGTAATTTAAACATTTACCATAAACAGAGAAGACTGGGAATGCTGTAAGAAGGCATTAATAGAATACTGGGCTCTAATAATATGAAATTCTTTAAATATTATGAATATAACTGGCCCTATTATCCATGACACCAGCGACAGGTATTCAGGCATACCTTACCAATTATTGCGTGTAGTTCAGTGCAAATGAATTGTTAGTACCCTGCCATTGCTTAATATACTTAGTATGCATAATAAATTGGAATATTGGTCCTCCACAGGGAGTCTATATTTCGCTGTCTCTATGTAACTATAGTTAGAAATGTATGAGAGTTTCAGTTCATGCTAATATTATAATATTTTTTTAACTTTCTTGCTTCAACGTTTGGAGGAAAAAAGCTACCGTCTAAGTCTCTATCTGATATTTCTAACAATTTTTTATATTTAGCGTAAAGTGAGTATATGATACTCATAATGATAATCATGTTTATTGGTAATTTCATATGACTGATTGGCTCACAATATTTTCTGTATTAATTAATTTATACGTGCTAAATTTGTGGTTATTATTATATAATAGAATTTAAATATGCATTAGGTACAATTTTAACATGGAAGCAACATTCCAAGCATTGGATATAAATTAAAACTCAATAACTAATTCTCATGTAAACTTATTATTGTTCCACGTTTTTTTATTTTTATGTACGAAGTTATATAGATAAGTTTTTGAGGTATCCATACCTAACGTAAATATAATAAATTTAAAATGACCTATAACAACCAAACTGGAAAAATGTCTAAGCACAATTAATATAACACATAAATAAGTTTATTTAGATGTCAACATTACTAACCCCAAGTTAGGCGTAACAATTGAAACTAATACCTAAGTTCAGAATAGTTCAGACTATTTCACACGTCAATGCGGTAATTTACAAAAGGCATAATAGCCTAGAATGTGGCTAGGTAATTTTCCAACTATTTCTAACACCTACACGGCTTTGTGAGCTTGTACGGGACACAATAATGCCTGAACAATCCTAGCCAAAACGTGAACAGTAGATTCAAGGGATTCCATAAGAGTAAATTGAGTGTTACCCACAACCTTATGTAGTGGTAATATGGGTCTTATTTCAATGACTAGAGTTTGTCGTGTCAAATATTCCAAATGGAGAAGTCGATCGGGCTATTATTCTTGTGGAAATTGTATGAGATTGCTTGTCTTGCTTATGGTGTGGATAATAAGTGAAATTTAAGTTCTTTGTTTTACGAGTATGTGATATGTATGTTTTGGATTAAAAATATTTAGGTAGGGACAATTACATTGTAATAATGCTTTGATTTTCGCGATTATTACGCATATTAACAAGTAGAGGTTGAGTCTACCTGTGACCACGGACTAAAAGTAAAGTAAGTAAAGTGCTCGAAACGTCGAGTTTCCGAATACTAAAATATACGCGATTAATCTGGTTAAAATAGTTTTATTTAACACTAGCTATACTTCTTGCTAATTTGCACCTAATGCTTTCAATTTTTTGTATTGGGCTTCTTTTATTTGCAGTTTTTATTGCAGTCGGGTTTTTTATTTTATATAGGGTGTCCCAAAATTAACGCAAGATTTGAATTAAATAGAAAATGTCATTTTAGTCTTTTAATAGCGAATGAATAATGAATATAATAGCAAATGGCGTCAAAGTCAAATCTTGTGTTAATTTTGGGACACCTTTATATTAAGATTTTTTTTTTATTTTAATAAAATTTTAATTATTCTTGGTGAGTAAGCTATATAATATAACATAGTAAGGATTCCATAACTTACTTATACGACTGCTACTGTATCTTGCATAGACCTGAAACAAATAAAAAATGGAAATAGAGACATTTGTTTTCATCAAATATTGAAATTGCTTCTTATAAATAAGTACGTGCATTCCCTACTCGATTATATTTAAATTATTTTCATTTTCACTCTCTGGTGAGACAATGAGCTGTGTAAAGTTCTGCTATTCATTACTTAATGTCTCGGTATTTTCGGGTGGAAAGCTAAGAATGGACTCTTGACTCTTTGACTTTTTTGATATACAGAAAAAAACGTAACAAAAAGTTGTAAAAAAAATAATCGTGAACCATTTTCATTATGGCCTAATATATCGTAAACCAATTCAGCAACATACCGCAATTTCGAAATTTACGAAAACATGTCCAAAAATATTTGGTATATTTTATTGTGATTTGATTTAAAGTGCTGTTGTCACGTTTAGAAAGCAACAAAACAATTATAGAAAACCAAAATGGACGTATCTTTACTCGAACCTGTGCCTCTAGTAAAATTTCGCAACAGCAAGATAAGAACGCATGGCTTTTCGGTCAAAGGGCTTGGACAATTTCCAATCGTCGCGGATTCGAGGTCCACGGCGTTCAAATTTTTAATTTTTTAATAATGTGTTTAATATCTAATACAATTTTCATCTTTTCCCAAAGAATGAGATCTTTGATTTTCGTGAAACCGGATCGTTTAACCGGATTAATCTCGTATAACTCGATCTACATGGTCTACCTGTGACCACGGACTACTGTAAAGTGTTTAAAACGTCGGGTTTCCAAAAAATGTTTTTTCATATACTAAAATATACGCGAATAATCCGGCTAAAATAATTTCATTTCCACAAACAAAGGAAAAAATCACTCAAAATTAGAACCAAAACCACATTCCTAACCAGCATCCAACTCAACAGCGCGTGATCTTACTAGACCTATAAAACTAAAACAAGCAAGCAACATTACATACATTATCATTGCGTAGTATCGACGTTCATTCGTAATTGTCATAAATCAGATCGCACTTGTTCCTATTAGCATTGTATTGCGTGAAACAGAACGCAGTAGCGTGATTTGGGACGCTTTGCACACGACATGCCTGAAAATAATAACTATACGATAATAAACCTTATTACTAGGAAATAAGAGTTTTATTATAATTTTTTAAGTGAAAATTTAAATTTGTATGATAAAACTAGCTTGTCATGCTACGATGTAAAAGAGTTAGATCGTCGACTGCCTTTATTGGCGGCTTGCCTAATTATAAATGTACGTGCTGGTGGATTTATAATACGTATTCAGCATAAATATTTTTTTTTCTTGTTTTTTTTAGCTTCACGCTGTATCCTGCATATAGCAGGGTAGGCAGAGGGAACGTAGTGTTAAGACACACCGTTCCCCCCTTTCCGCCGAATTGAGGCATTGCGTGCTGTGTGGCAGGACTCAACGCCGCGCTTTGCTTTGTTACCAAACCCAGGAAATAAAAATACTAAACTTTTACATTTCCATGAGTAGAAATCGAACTCACAAGCTGTCGCGTTTATAGCCGCACGCTTGAGCCTCTGTGCCACGATAAGCGTTAGCAGAAATAATGCTGACTATAATAAAATCGGTGTTTTATAGTTTGAATTAAATATTTTTTTAGTTTTTTTAAGGATTTTCCGCATGTGTGAGAATTGTGGGGAAGAAAATAGTGACAAATTGCCGTTCCATAATTTTTTTTAAACTTTACTTTAACAATATAGCACACAAAGGCTACTTGGACTATTAAAATACATATGGAAGTGAAGGACAATGTAGTAATTCGCTATCGGAACCACCACATTTTGGGGAAAGGATGGGTGGGAATAGGAAAAACCTGGCTTACATGTCATCGAACCGGAACACATCATTAGATGTTTGGCGGTTCGTCTTTAATATGATACTGGTTGCGAGCCAGACGGAGGACGTACCTCCTATCACCTGCCTACTGAGATACCCGCCTCTTACAAGACGCTACCCAACGGCGGAGGGGAATTGTATTCTAATCCCGTCCCCTAAGCCAATTTTGATGATTCTTTTTTTTATATGATAGCCAATGCTTTTAGTGTAAACCTATTCAAATTTAGTAATATCTAACAAGCAGTTTTTGAGCTATACGTAATAATTGTTAAAGGTCGCCCTTATTTTTTGTTAAAACCTTAATTATTCATTTCATTAAAACCGAAGCTGTCTCGTGCACGTAACACAAAAGCCACGTACTTAAACATACCTTTGTTTCATTTAATGACAGTATCAAAGAAAACATTGCCGACGATTTTAGGTATTCAAATGAGCAGATACTTCTTATAGAAAGAAGTTCATGGAGGTATTTAAATTATCTCTTTTTCGAAGCTATTACACACGCATTAACATTAATTGTTTGTTTCCTTACGTGTTAGAGTAGTTTTTTAATTATTTAGGATAAGAAAAATACATATAATGTTTGATTTTTGCGATTTTTACACATATTAAATGAAATTATTTGAACTAACTTTGTAAGATATTCGCAAAAATATTTTTATGAACCCGAAGTTTCGAACACTTTACAGTAGTCCGTGATCATAGAAGACTGAAGTGACATTCTTCTGTCAGTTTTTAGGCATGTTTTAGTTGCCTCGCGCACTGCCCTGTGAATACAATAAAGATACTGTCAGCTCACTTTGTAAGAATTTAAAGACTGTATCTTGCCCTCTAGCTTGGTGGGTTTGAGATTTCAAAAATTTTATTAGCGGGTCCCAGGTGGTAGAAAGTCTCTAACAATCTTCTCTATTGAAATCAGGACGTTTGTGTATTTCTATATCCTCGCGGATCATCCTAGGAATATATCTGTTTTCCCTAGCAAGTATAAGAGGTTTATCAAACCTGATGTAGTGGTTGGATTTATCTGCTATATGTTCACACACTGCTGGCTTCAATACACGCCCGTTCTTGACATCGGAGTTGTGTTCTTTCACCCTCTTAACACCGATGCTCCTCTTTGTTTGACCAATGTAAGATAAGCCAAAGTCACAATCTAGTTTGTGTACATTTCAAAGGAATATTATTTTTGACTGGTCTCAAGAATTGGGTTGTTTTTAAAATTGTTAAAAAATTGTTGTTTTTAAAAAAATACATTTTGATAATTTTTGGAAGAATCTTTAATAATTATTTTTATTTCACTGCTCTAGTTGGACAAAGCGCGGCGTTGAGTTCCGCGACTCAATATTGTAATGTGATTACTGTTATACTTACCATTTTAAAAAAAGCACACGCGTCCGAATCCTATCACAGTACATTATTTTCATAGCATGAACGGAGCGTAAAGCGTCCATGCCGGATTTACCATAAGGAGAAAAATAATGTATCCTTGCCTACTTTATTTTTTGTACATTCGTGACAAAATCTTACAGAATTTTACAATACAATTCTAACTAGATAAGGGAAACGGGGATGACCCATGGTTAGTTCGACGTCTATTAAAGGATGTTTGATTCTAACAGCTTCATGCTTCCCCATAGCAGGGTGGGTAATCAGAATCGTTAGCAATTTCCCCAACCCAAGACATTGCATGCTAAGTGGCGGAATTCAACGCCACGCTTATTAGACACCATATTCAATATATATTCAAAATATTTATGTTTGTCAGTTAATAGAAATGACTTTGGAATTTCGGTTAATTTGTGTTAATTTCCACAATATTTTTTGTACTCGTACAAGTGTAAATATAATTAATCTAATTACATAGAACGCTGTCATTATGGATACTTGCTGTGTCTAAAATATTTTATTGTAATTAAAAATTTTAAGTCGTTATGTCACGTACAGTTTTTTTTCAACATACACCTTGAAGTTAAAATTAAACGCACTTATTTGCTAACATAATGAATCTAAAACGAAGGGTTTCTCCCTTACTGAACGTAAATATGGCACGTTTTACATTGAAATGTGTGAAATTAATAGAAAAACATATATAAATATATAAATGTTATGCATTTTTTGCTCATTTACCAGTTTTTGGTTGTCGACGCCATGTTTACTGTTTAGGTCGGTTATAAGCTTAGTAATTAGTAGTGTAATTATGTGTGTTAATTATTATGAAGTATGCAACTATAATTGTTGTTCCGCGAAATCTTTTATAGTTTTTATACGTAACTTTGTAACGATCATATTAGTGCATGTTTTCACCTTCTTCCGTCAAGTCTTGGATGCGCCTAATTAATGATTGGAAATGGCCAATGGAAAACGGCCTTCGTGGCTCAGTAGGTGGGTAACTGTAAGCATGATTATTGTAGGTTCGATTCCCACAAGGTGAAATTATTGTATTTATAATATTTACATTTATTTGCTCTAGTAAGACAAAACGCGTTGATGAGTTCTGCCACTTAACATGCAGTGTCTGATTTTCGGCGATTTTGAAGGAAAGTAAAGAACGAAGTTTTGACAAAAGATTTTTTCTAACTACCTACTAAAAAAAAGATACAATTAACTTTTATATTTTCTTTGCACGTTGGAAACACCATAATTACAAAACTGAACTGAACTGAATATTTTCTTCGAAAAAGCATACTCCATTATATCTAGAGAAGGTAAATAAATGCGTTGAATAACAAAAAAATATAAGTACTTAGCACTTCAGTTATTTATTGTTTTTTTAGTTTTACCATTTTAGCTTAGTAGAGTCATTGTCGTTGGTAATTAGTCACGCAATACAATAAGTTAGAATATTATGTAAGTAGTTTTATAAAAATAATGACGTACATTACGTAAAAAGCCATCTTTGTGGAGTAGAGCAGAGTTTGACTGTATAAGGCTATTAGTAAGGTGTTGTTCCCCACTTTCCACCGAATTGAGGCATTGCGTGCTGAGTGGCGGAACTCAACGCCGCGCTTGTGTCTCTACGCCACAACAGGCGTCTATTCGTCGGTGTATGCCTCAATTCGGCGGAAAGTGGGGAACAAAATTGTTGTAAAAGAACGGAGTGTTTTAACAGGTTCTCAGGTTCCCTCTGTCTACCCTGCTATATGCGGGTTACAGTATGAAGTTAAAAAAAAAAAGTAAGGTCCTATTAACAAAAAGAGCTACACTACTACCCTGCTATGTGCCGATACAGTGTGAAGCTAAAAAAAAAGGAAAATGAAATCGTCAAAATTATCAATACACAGCAAATAAAATTAATAAAGTCGCAAAATATTCCTTATATTCCTATACAGTTAGAAATTCCAACAAAATTTCATAAATCAGCAATCGTTCCGCTTTAGAAATATTTATTGTTGTGCGTATAATCATACCGCATTACTATCGCAAGCGTTTGATGTGTGCGTTAGGCTTAGGACTCATATAAGGAATTACTATTAAATATAAAATAGAATATCATATAAATATTTCCCTGTGACATCTGTCACATCAGTCAGCATCGCGTTAGGCTGCAGTGGCTTTCTATAAAAGGCCGTAGAAATCTCCATACTCTCACTCTCCCCTACTCTATTCTCTCCCATCCTGATGCTCCAACTTATCTTAAGGAACGCTTTACCTTCCTAGGCTCCAATTCCCGTCTTTCGCTTAGTCTGCGTTGCAAGAAGTGACGACATACTTGAGATACCACTGTGCCGTACACAGAACACACACAGAAGTTATAGAATGCATTACCACGTAGAATAAGACAATCCTAGTCTATAAGCATATTTAAAAAGAGAGAGCCAAGAAACACTATCTCCACATGTAGTATATTTATTATTGATATAGAAATGTATATATGTATTCACATGAATATATGTATATAGGTATGTATATATTTATATATGGATGTATAATCTTATGTATGTATGCATGTATGTTTGTATGTATATGTATGTATTTATGTATGTATGTGGGTCTAACAGTATTTTAGGTTGATTTATTTATATTTCTGTTATAGTTTTTGCACCGCATTGTGCCCGCTTTTATCTGTAGATCCCTTCAGCTAGGTTGCCTGGAAGAGATCACTTTTAGTGATAACTTTAGCGATACCTTTGTGCATTTGTTATATCATTAAAAATAACGTTTTTTTTAACTTTTTTTTAACTTCACGCTGTATCCCGCATATATCGGGGTAGGCAGAGGGGACCTGAGAACCTAGTGTTAAGACACTCCATTCTCTTTCAACATTTCCGTTCCCCACTTTCCGCCAAATTAAGGTATTGCGGGTTGAGTGGCGGAACTCAACGCCGCGCTTTGCCTTGTTACCAAACCCAAGAAATGAAAATACTGAATTTTACATTTCCTGGAATGTATGTAAGCCAAGTCCACCACTTTTTTCACGTTAGGTTGAAAACATCAAAAAATAAACAATAGTATATACCTTGTCTTATACCATAAGATTAAATTATAGTATCCGAGGCTGGTGTCACGGTGACGTGGCTCTCGTTAGCGACATGCGTTTTATACGCATAACTTTGATCGGACGTGCGAGTGAAATTTACAAGCGTAACGTAAATTCATAATGTGATACAGTATGGAGAATTTATTTATTTATGTTTTATGATAACTCTTAAACAATTTTTTTTATTGATAACGGACGGCAAACGAGCAGAAGGACCACCTGAGGTAGGTAAGTGGTTACCTTTCGCTCATAGACACTACAACACCAGAGATGTTGTAGATGCGTTGCCAACCTAGGGGATACTGATAGAAGGGGGACAATGTCCACTATCAGAACCACCACATTTTGGGAAAGGATGGGTGGGAAAGGGGAAAATCTTTCATATGCCATCGAACCGGAACACATCATTAGATATTTGGCGCGGTTCGTCTTTGACATGATAGTGGTCGCGAGCCAGTCGGAGGACGAGAACCTCCTACCACCTAACAATTACTGTTTTGTAAAAAGCACTAAACGTGCACAGAGGAACAGTGTTTCACTGAAAACGAATGGTTGTGGGTTCGTCTCTGTCAGGAATTAAAAAAATAGTTAATACTATTTAGTATTTTACTCGCACTAGTAACAAGGCAAAGTGTGGCGTTGAGTTCCGGGACTCAGCACGTAATGCTCCAAAATCGGCGGAAAGTGGGAACGGAAGTGTTAAAAGAAAACGGAGTGTTTTAATATAGGTTCTCGTGGTTGCTCCCCCGCCTACTCTGCTATGTGTGGGATACAGCGTGAAGCTAAAAAGAAAAAGAGACAGTCGTGATCAGTCGTATCACTGTAAACACGAATGATTGTGAGTTCGACTTTCACTTGATGAAATTTGGATGACTTGATGAGTGAGGAGTGGTCGTGATTGTGAGATCTCTCCACCTGTCCCTATCGTCCGGAATGTGTGTACACTTCTTAAAAGACCAACCAAAATAATTACATTTAAATTATTTTTATTTGTCCGTCTTGGTGACATGCAAAGTGCGGCGCTGAGTTCCGCTATTGAATATGGACGAAGTGTCTGAACACTAGATTCTCTCTGACTATGCGGAAAAAGCGTGAAGCAAGAAAAAACTGAGAAACAAACAAGCTACTTGTGTCATTTGACTATTGGTCTGCGTAAGTATTTTTCAATTGGTAGTCACTCTACCGTCACGACAATCACGATAGGACGCCATTATAAAAATGGGTGATGTCAAGTCAGACAAACGGAAAAATAAATTTACTAACTACTACTGTCAATATATTGCGAGAATCTATTTTAGTATAGGCAAAATTTTAACTGACTTCAAAAAAGGAGGTTCTCCATTCCACTGTATTTTTTATGTGTACCGCATAATTTTTTTACTGCGCGAAACAATTTTAAAACATTTTTTTAACTTCTCGCTGTTTCCCGCATATAGGCAGAGGGAACCAGAGAACCTAGTGTAAAGACGCTCCATTCTCTTTCAAAAAATCCGTTCCCCACTTTCCGCCGAATTGCGTGTTCATTGCATTACATGCATTGCGTGTTAAGTGGCGGAACTCATCGCCGCGCTTTGCCTTGCTACCAAACCCAGGAAATGAAAATACTAACATTTCCTGGAGTGGGAATCGAACCCACAACCTGTCACGTTTACAGTCGCACGCTTGTGCCTCTGCGCTACGACAGGTGTATTTTAATAATTCGTTTTTTATATCATAGCTAGTGCTACTTCCTTTTAAAAGATTTGATGACAAATTTTAATTATTCGTTATTAAATTACTTTTTAGTGCACATCACTTGAAGTTAGTTTTCTTTTTTGTTCTTTATATAGTTTCTATTTCAACCTCATTTCAATATAATTTATTTATTACCTAGCACCAGCATATAACACACTTCCCAACAAAACAACCCATATTTTGTTCCAAGCAACCCCATATTAGGCACTATTCAGACGTACAAGCAATTATTAGTAATATATCGCATTACACCATTGCGTATTCAAGAGATTCAAAGTTAGTACTTTACACGCTGTTATACATTTCGTAATTTACATTTTTACATATATTTATGTTTAGCTTCACGCTGTATTTGTCACACAGCAGGGTAGGCAGAGGGAACCAGAGAACCTAGTGTTAAGACACTCCGTTCTCTTTTAACATTTCCGTTTCTGTTGAATTGGGGCATTGCGTGCTGAGTGGCGGAACTCAACGCCGCGCTTTGCCTTTACCAGAGCCAGGAAATGAAAATACTACTCGTATATTTACATTTCCTGGAGTCGGAATCGAACCCACAACCAGTCGCGTGTATAGTCCCCGTTTATGCCTGTGCGCCACAGGCCTCATACGCTGTCATAATTCGTAATTACAATTTATAATTATCGCTCTTATTACTTAGGTAATAAGGTTGTACATTTTGTATAATTTTGAGGTTTTAATGGTTCGCTTCACGCATCCCTTCCCTCCCACGTACACGTACAACCAATCACAGTAATCTGTATGAAATTAGTAGAACTTCACGCAAGTCACAACAATCGTAGTCAGTTGTTGGAATGTCGACGCCATTACTTCATTTCTAGCGGAAAACCACCAGCTGTAGAGGAATTGTGCGTATTCGTAAGATTAATATGTTAAAATTAACGAATATGTATATAATGAATTCTTTTTTATAATATATTTATTATTTTTTTTTTAATTTTTAGGTTATGAACCTAAAAAATATTTTAAATTACTAACATCTCCAGAGACTTTTGACAATTATGCAGATGCGTATTTTTAAGATGTTTGGGCACATCGCACGAAGCCAAAACTCGCTGGAACGTCTCATTGTACAGGGAAAAATAGAAGGACAGCGCTCTCGCGGCCGACTACCCACAAAATGGGCAGACATTATAAAGTCCTGGACTGGTTGTTCCATTAAGGAGTGCACACGCATTGCTGAGGATAGGGACAATTGGAAACATCTCAGAATCTCACTTCCAAATAAATAAGACAGGTCATGACCACGACCACTCCGACAGGAGTGTACGACTAAGAAGAAGAATTTTAAATTAATTAACAATAATTAATTACAAATATTTTTTTATATTGTCAAAAAAGCTATGCGTTACGCCTATAATGTATATATCACGCAATGTATCGAATTCGGGCGGAAAATGGGGAGCGAAATATCTAAGAAGTAAGGTTCTCTTTATTTACTTTGCTACTCGAAGAACTGCAAAAAATCAATAGTTAAAACGAAAGAGGCATTATTTGATAAAATTGTATTAATTTCAACAAATATATTTATACGTATTTATTTAGAGATAATAAACAAGAACTACATAATCGGGGAGTGTTCTGGGGAATTGTTTGTGCTGATTCCTGCCGCAGGATTTTCAAACCGCACAGTACATACAAGCTTAAAAAAATACCATCCACCACCTGGATGCCGTAGCTCCAGTACTTTGTGGGATTTTTTGAAGAGAATTTCCTTCCACGCGCCACTGAACTGTGGAATGGCCTACCTGCAAAGCGTTTCCAGGTCGATACAGAAATAGGTACCTTCAAGCGTGTTTGCCTACTCCTCAAAGGCCAAAGCAACAACGCACCTGTAAAGCTCCTCTGGTGTTACACACGGGACCGTGGGCGGCAGGTATCACTTACCATCAGGTGACCCGAACGCTCGTTTGCCTTCCTTTCCACTTAAAAAAAAAAATAAATAATCACATATACATTATTATTAAAATTATATGATCCAAATAAAACATAATTGGTCTGCTATAATTTTCATATAAAGACTATATTTCAAAACATTTGATTGCTGCATACGTAACCGGTCAAATAAAAACTAGTGTCACGTTGACGCATTAACAACATGTTGTCTTTAGTAATGTATATGTCACTTTGTATATAAACATGGATTATGTCAAACCATGGTAATTATTGTGTAAACACTTTTTTTTTTAGTGATAACGGAGAACAAACGAGCAGGCATTCCTGATGGTAAGTGGTACCTCGCCCATAGACATCTACAACACCAGGAAGTGAGCGTAGATGCGTTATAACAGAGGGATAACACTGATGGAAAGGGGGACAATGTAGTAGTCCACTATGGAGACCACCACATTTTTTGGGGAAAGGATGGGTGGGAAAGGAAAACCTGGCTTACATGCCATCGAACCGGAACACATCATAGAGATATTTGGCCGAGGATTCGTGCTTTGGCATGATAGTGGTCGCGAGCCAGACGGAGGACAGACCTCCTACCACCACAAGCAAACAAATAAATTAACACTTATTTTATTAATTTAGAAAATATACTTTCTACGCATTTTTAAAAAAATATTACCATTCTGCAGCTGCTTCTCTCTTATATATAAACTCTAAAATTGTGGCAAGTTTCATTCTCCTCCGTCAGGCATAATTTTCATGCAAATATTTTCATGTATTTTTTGTAAAAAGGATCCAAAGTTACCACAACTTCACATATTTAAGTATAGATATGTATTTACACATGTTTGAGTGCTCATATATGGTGCCATGAACAATAGTACAACACTTTTCGCTCATTTTAAATATATTCATTACGCATTACAAAAAGCTTATATTGGAGAAAGCATTATCTTTTAAAAACTATAGATCCGAGCAGGATTCAAAGCCCTCCACCATTCGCGACGATCATCAAATATGAATAAACTGCGCAAGAATGAGTTTTTCAGTCTTCAAGGGGCTTTCTCCTTATACTTTTTCTTGGCCCAGCAAAAAGCACTTGGGAGATATATATCAAACAAAGAGAATTTTAACGCGCTATCAATGTTACAGATCAATTAACAAAGAAAAACACATCGTTACGCCATGAGCGTAAAGCATTTTATAAATAAAATATCATCTGTTCAATTACTTGCACATTTTGTTTGAAGTTATTCCTTACACATGCGTTGGTAGAAACTACTTTTCACTTCACCTTTCTTCCACAAAAGTAAAACTTTACCTGATGTTAAGGCACTCAATTCTCCATTTTCTGCCCCCAAATTTGAGAGCAGTATTGCGTTGGTTGTGAGTGAAGTCAACTCAGAGGTTTAAGAGCGTAAAAATGAAATTATTTTAAATATAATCCCATGTAATCAACTGTGTTTTTTTTTTTTTTTTTTTTTTTTAACTTCACGCTGTAATCCCCCATATAGCAGGGTAGGCAGAGGGAACCAGAGAAACGAGTGTTAAGACACTCCACTCTCTTTTTCAACAATTCCGTTCCTGTTCCGCGAATTGAGAGGCATTGCGTGTTGAGTGGCCGGGAACTCAACGCCATGACTTTGCCTTTTTACCAAACCCAGAAATGAAAATACTAAAGTTTTTCCTGGGTAGAATCGAACCCACAACCTGTCGCGTTTACAGTCGCACGCTTGTGCCTCTGCGCCACGACAGGCGTTGTAATCAAGCTTAGAAAAACAATGATATGTATATTTTTGAGCAAATCAAATTCTTGGACAGCAAAGTGCAAGTAGCGTAAAACGTGTGGCGTAAATAAAACTTTAAAGAAATTTAACCATTATGTTAGCGTTTTCCTGTGGCAACCATCTTGAGAAAAAACACACAGTCAGGACTTTCTACTTCAAAAATTCTAATTAAAATTGTTGTGTTAATGAGGTGTTTATGAGTGAATTTAATATAAACTTCGCGATCAATAAACCTGGCTTTCCGATAACTACATAAATTGCTGATGGTACATAGCTAAAGAAAGCGCAGCTTCACGGTTTTTTATCCTGAACAACAGGATGATCAGAGAAGCTGGCATTGCTAAAATTCCGTTTACATGCGCCCAAATTCGAGGCATTTTGCCTTACAGAGGCATGAAATATGTTTAGTCTCAATATAATCCCTCTCCATACAGGTTAAAATCAGTCTGCACAACCAATCCCTATTTACAGTAAAGGCCACTGTCGCCATCATACGATGGATATTAATAATTAACAATAAACGTTATTTAGCTCATATAATATTTATTTATATATATAATATGATTATATTGATATGTATGTATATATGTGTATATTTGTTTGTATATATTTAACTAAGGTGTATTGATATTTTGTCTTCATTATTTATTTTCGTACTTTATCATCCCTGTTACTTAGTACTTTCTTTCATCTACAGCTAAAGGGTTGGCTGGAAGATAGCATGCATGAAAAAAAAAAAAAAAAAAAAAAAAAACATTGTACTTCAAGTTGCGGTTACGTATTTGCTACAGTCATGGGCTTTTTCTCCTTATACTTTTCTTGAAAAGCAAAAGCAGGAGATATATATCAAACAAAAGAAATTTTAACGCTATCAATGTTACAAGATCCAATTAACAAAGAAAACCATCGTTTACGCGCCATAATGTTGTACATAAAAAGCATTTATAAATAAAAATATCATCTGTTCAATTATACATTTTTATTTAAAAAGTTATTCATACATGCGTTGGTAGAAACTACTTTTTCACTTCACGCTTTCTTCCACAAGAAGTAAAACACCTGATGTTAAGGCACTCATTCTCCATTTTCTTACTTAAATTTGAAACATTGCGTTGGTGGCCAGGTGGGGGGAGTCAACTCCAGAGGGTTTTAGGCGTAAAAATGAAATTATTTTAAATATAATCATGTAATCAGCACCAATTTTTTTTTTTTTTTAACTTCAGCTGTATCCCCCATATAGCAGGGTAGGCAGGAGGAGGAACCAAGAGAGAAACAGTGTTAAAGACACTCCACTCTCTTTCAACAATTCCGTTCCTCATTCCGCCGAATTGAGCATTGTGTTAGTGGCGGAACCAGCGCCGCCTTTGCCTTTTTACCAAAGGCAAGAAATAGAAAAATACTAAAGTTTTTACATTTTCCTGGAGTAAGGAATCAGACCCCCGCAACCTGTCGCGTTTACAGTCGCTTGCTTGTGCCTCTGCGCCACGACAGGCGTTATGATCCCAATAAACAATGATATGTATATTTTTGAGCAAATCAAATTCTTGGACGGCAAAAAGATTACTGAAGTAGCGTAAAACGTGTGGCGTAAATAAAACTTTAAAAATTTAACCATTATATTCGGCGTTTCCTGTGTAACCATCTTGAAAAAAAAACACAGTCCAGGACTTTCTATCAAAATTTATTTGTAATAGTTAGGCGGAGTGATCGCGAAGTTTATGCATACTCAATTTAATATAAACTTCGCGATCAATAAAACACAACCATTTAGCTGCCATAAGTACTGATAATTATAAGCTAAAAACGCAGTTTCAATGTTTTATCCTGAACAGCAGGAGAGAGAGAGAGAACCTAGTGTTAAGAGATTCCGTTCCTTGCGCCCAAATTCGATGCATTTTGCCTTACCAGAGCGTAGAAATATATTTAGTCTGAATATAATCTCTCCCATGAGTTAAAATCGATCTCACAACCAATCCTATTTACAGTAAGACCACTGTCGCCATCGCCACGATGGATAATAATTATAACAATAAGAAACGTTATTTAGCTCATATAATATTTATTTATATATATAATATGATTATATTGATATGTATGTATATATGTATATATTTGTTTGTATATATTTTAACTAGATTGTATTGATGTTTGTATTCATTATTTATTTTACGTACTGTCATCCTGTTATATTTTTTTCTTTCATCCACATCTAGGGTTGGCTGGAAGATATCTCTTATAGAGATAGTCCACCGTTGCTAATTACGACTCTGTACTATTAACTTATTTGTAATTTTAAAAATACAATAAAGAATATAAAAAAAAAAACAACATATTGACAATATAAATATTAATTTAAAATATTAATTCATTGCAAAACCACCATCTAAGCTACAGGTGCGTAGGCACGGGCGCCCCAGGCCGACACTCTTAAATCTGATATGATTTATACGACCAGAGATTCGATGTGTCATTATCATACTAATAAATTAGTACAGTTACTACGATAACAGGCTTAAATGCCCCTTAAATGCTAATGATTAGAGGGAACCTAGATTTGAAAATGTGAGAGGGATTGGTCAGCGTACTCGTATTGGTAGCTAAGCTTAATTTATTAAGATTGTTATATGGATGTAATATGCCACTTGCTGTTTCCTGATTTGTTTGTATATAATTATATGTCATAGTTAGTTAGCTAAGTAGGGTTTGTCTTAGTAAGTACTGAATGTAGTAAGGGAATCTAGTGTCCAGACACTACGTTATTTAGTTGAAGAATGACGTTACCTTTGTAGACGTTGCGGGTTAAGTGGTAGAGCTTATTTAGAGCTCGTGCTTTGTCTCGCCAGAGGTGAGAAATGAAAATAGTGTAAATATGATATGATTTCATTCCCTCGAGTGAGCATCGAATCCACAAACATTTGTGTTTACTGTCAGATACTGTATCTCAATTCTGGGAACAAAGCGGAGAATGGAGAGTTTGAACATTACGTTCTCTCTGATTACATATTCAAAAATCATATCGAATACATATTCGAATGATGGAGGGAAAAAGGGAAGCTTTATTTTTTTTTCTTTTTTTTAGTTTCACGCTGTATCCCACATATAGCAGGGTAGGCAGAGGGAACCAGATAACCTAGTGTTAAGACGCTCCGTTCCCCACTTTCCGCCGGATTGAGGCATTGCGTGCTGAGTGGCGAGACTCAACCCTAAGTTACGAGATCCATGAAATGAAAATGTTAAATAATATTTAATATTTTCATTTCTTGGAGTGGGAATCGAACCAACAATCTGTCGCATTTACAGTGTGCCTCTGCGCCACGACAGGGGTTATTAATAAATTATATATTCATTGTTAATATCTGTTATTATAAAAACCAAGTTTACATTTCTACAAGAGTACAATTAATAAAATAGATAGAAAGATAAATAAATGAAACCATTCAAAGCGTGCAAAAAAGTACTTGTGCTTTTCAACCCGTACTCCAAACAACTTGCAAAATAATCAATATTTTGGCAGATCTGTATAAGAAGTGGCCCCGGTGACGCGTTAACAACGCGTTGTCTTTAGCAAAATATGTACGAGTATATGTCATTTTATATTAACGTGAATGTCAAACTATGGTAGTGGGTGTAACATTTATTTACCATTCTGCACTCTGCACTCCTTCTCTATATAAACTATAAGTGCGCCAAATTTCATGCTCCTCCATTACGTAATTTTCGTAAAAAGGAATCCAACATTTTTGCTTCGCGTATATATATATAAATAGCAAATATAGAAAGAAAATTAAATATGAACTACTATAAAAACGCATTCATAATATCCACAATATCGGCAAAAACAAGATTCCCCTATCTTATTAATAAAGCGAAATATAACTTAGCTTTATAAGAAATAAAAAGCAATAAAAAACTTAATTTGTACTGAGTCGACACCCGCGACAGTAATGCCATAGTAAACATTTTGACAGTATCATTAAAGTTATAAGAGAATAATAAAATGGTAAATGAGACTTCATACCGCGATACACGGTTCACCGATATCTTGTATAATTAACGGTGGTTGGTAGTAATATGTACTGACAGGATATTAAGTGTATCTTATAATGGTTTTGTTTTGTAAGGGATGAATTTTATATGCGTATCCCTTATCGTATGGTATAAGCAAAGATTATGCACTTTTTGCTCATTTTAGTCCTAGTTGATGGAACTTCACATTGTGGCAGTGGAGTATCCTAACACTTTTGTTGTGAGGCTTCCCTAACTCGGGAGAATGATTATAATTATTTTTTTTAATTTTCACGGTCTGGTAAGACAACACGCGTTGAATGCGTTGATGGAAAAAAGGAAACAGTGTCTTAACACTTGATTTCTCTGCTTACCCAGCTATGAGGAGAAAGGCCTTAATATTCCTCGGAAGTACCGTATTCCAACCTATATACCAGAAAAATCGGGATACTTCAGCACGATGAATAGTAAGTAAGTAAACGTCTTATATCATATTATGTTTTCTATAGTAATTAATAAATTTATTGTAAATTTTGGGAGGTAGTCCTTGTGCAATGAATGTCATGTAGTAGCACTTCAAGATCATTTTTTTGGCATATGTCTGTTATAGAAGAAATCGATTCCAGTGGCTTCAAAAATCGGGTATTTTTAATATTTGCGGTACGAAGACGAGTTTTTTTGTAGCAATTGGATGCAACTGAGAGGGGAACAGGTATAAAGGTTAACTGAATGTGGTCAGAGCACGAAATACTACCGTGTTTCGTTTGAAATGGTATATATGAGAAATACCTATTTTTCGGAGTTACCCTAATATCTTAAATGAGTCCACTTAGGATAGACAGGTTATTTCAATAAAAAAAGAACAACAAAATCTATGTTTTTTAAGGAATAGAAATACTTTTCTCTGACAAATCATTTATTCATCCACATTATTTTTTTTTTATATAAATGATATTAAAAACGTAAACGTTTATATAGAAAAAGTGTTCAAGATTCCATGAATTATAGGACATAGTAAAAGTGGTACTTGTTAATTATTTTTGCTTTATAGAGAACCTCTTAATTGCGGTAAGTAATTGAGATAAGTATCAGAGATAAATGCTCTCACACCTAATGGATTTAAAAGGATGTTTAATGTGTATGATCCAAGATTGTTAATATGTTACGTGACAGTTAAAACAGTATCATAGTTAGTTTTTATATTGATTTTATCAACAGTTGTTAGTTTTTTGTTAAAAAAGATACTGAATCAGAGAGATACTTTTGATCATACTGTTTAACGGTTATCTTGATTGATAAAGTAGTTTTTACTTTTGACTGAATAGTTTTACTCTACTTAACTAGAATTTCTAAGTAGTTAATTGATTAACTTCAGTAAAAGTATTTTATATATAAGTTTGTTATATGGAACTAACTATAAATACTTTTTATTTTGAAACTTTACTGTACTGGTCAAGTAAGGAAAAAAAGTACTTTTGACTGCTTAAGAGTTTTGACTACAACATTGACAATAGGCTATCAGTGTTATATCACCACTACCCTTCAGCTTACTAGAGGAATAAAAAAAATCTTCCCGTCGTATATGAATTGACCTCACAATTATTCCATTATCTCACGATGGTGTATTATATATACTAGATTAAAGGTAAATTACATATTTTTATATATACTAGCCGTTTTCCGCGACTTCGCCCGCGTTTTCAATGGTAAATTATTGAACTAATATTAAAAAGTTTATGACACTTTAGCAGCCTGCATAAGAAATTAATGACATATTTTTGTTGTCAAATATATAATATTGTTTATAGTCGGTTCAGGAATTTCTTAGAGATACATTAAAAAATGTTTGTCTTAATAAAATATAATAAAATATATCCTATGTCCTTTTCCATACCATCCTTTCCCCCAAAAATGTGGTAAGTGTTCCGAGAACGGAATACTACACATTGTCCCTCCTCCTCTCCTTCCATCTGTATCCTCTAGGTAAACGCATCTACAACACTCTCTTGGTGTTGTAGATGTCCATGGGCGAAGGTAACCACTTACCATCAGGCGGTCCTTCTGCTCGTTTGGGTTACAAAAAAAAAAAAAAAAAAAAGTAAATAAAAAATTACATTCACATTTATAATATCAGTAAGGATAAGGATGTAGTATTCTAAAACATAAGCTATATTTATTGTAAAGTTTTAATTAGATTATTTCAGTACTTTTTGCGTAAAAAGGAACAAACATCAATACTCTCTCTCAAATTTTCGCATTTGTAGTATCAGGAAGGTTGTCTCAAATATAAACGTAAGTACATATATTTTAACGATTACTAAGGAAGAGAAGTGCCATTTTAGATCCTGTTTCAGATTATGTATTTCTACGACGTTATCCTTTTTTCTTATCGCATTAGTAAATACAGGCATATTTTCTCACGATGTGTTAAGTTAGCGTCCTGTGAATTTACTTAGATTTATTAGAATTTATTTGTAGTTGAAATTATTAATTCTTTTTATTTAGGCGAACAGAAATCGAACTCGCAACCAATCGCGTTAACAGTGAGACACTTTTCCACTGCGCCACGAAGGCATCAAAAACCATTTAGCAAATAATATAGCAGTTTTTGCACAGACTATCGTGCTGCTGAGGGGCAATTCCTGATTTTAAGGTTTATGGTTGTGGGCTCGATTCCCATTCGGGGATCTCTTATTTGATATTATATTTATTTATGTCCTTTGGCAAGACAAACCGTAGAGTTAAGTTCCACCACTTAACACACGATTTTATATACAATAGTTTTTACGAAGAGTTATTCAACGTTTTATTGAAAAAGCTACTCAACCAGTGTCTGGAAATAGGTCGGAAAGCGGAGAACGGAGTGTCTTGACACTGTGTTCTCTCTGACTATATTATTATGCAGAAAAAAGTGAAAATTAGTACCTACCTACCTAAATTCATGCTTTATCCCTAGCGGGGTAGTCAAAGAGAACAGAGCGCCAAATGCTACAGTCCCTGCATACCTCTTTCGCCTCGTCCTCACTCATTAACCTCTTCATGCATGCCCTCCGGGGGTTCCCCATGCTTTTTACGTGACCTTCCTCCAGTATCATTGTTCTCGAAGATAAACCGACGACGAAAACGAAAATTAGTAAAAAAAAAACAATTTATAATACTATTACATAAGTACTTAACTAAATATTGTATTGCAGTGGATAGGCGCCTTCAACGTCAGATTATATCCAGCGATAAGTATAATACGACAAGTATCCACGCAGCGTGAGTTGGCACTGACGCTGGCGGCTCAGATAATGTAATTCTTCTTAAGATATATGCAACATATATATAGAGTATGAAATAAATTCTCAATGTTTGGACTGCTAAAAATGGTTTTTTCGCTTGCTTCACGCTGTATTCCGCATATAGCTGGGAAAGCAGAGGGCACCTAAGAACCTAGTTAAGACACTCCGTTCTCTTTCTACAATGTCGTTCCCTTCTTTCCACCGGTTTGAAGAATTGCGTGCTGTGTAGCGGAACTCAACTCCGCGCTTTGCCTTTTTACCAGAGCGAAATGAAAATATTAAATATTAATTAAAATTTTCATTACCTAGAGCGGAAATCGAACCTACAATCCGTCGTGTTTACAGTCGCACGCTTGTGCCTCTGCGACAGGCATTAATCGTAAAATTAGAATATGATATTACTGATGATGATGATTTAATGATTGAATGGTAAAATTATTTTTTAATTTTTACCAGCGTCACGCTGTATCTTGCATAGTAAGGTAGTCAGAGTGAACCTAGTGTCAAGACACTCCGTTCGTTACTTTCCGCCAGGATTCGAGATAGTATGTGTTAAGTGGTGGAACTCAACGCCGCGCTTTGTCTTACCACAGCGGAGAAATGAAAATAATTTAAATAAATAAAGGGTTTAAATAAATAAAATTTAAATAAAGGGTCGGCAACGCGTAAGTGATGCCCTTGGTGTTGCAAGCGTCCATAGGCCACGGTAACCACTTATCATCAGGTGGGCCATGTGCCTTGTTGCCACCGTCGTGGTATAAAAAAAAAGAAAAAAAATATAATCATTCTCTCGAGTGGGAATCAAACCCACAACCGCGCAAATTGCGTTTACAGTTAGACGCTGTCCCACTGCGCCATGGTCTGGGTTATTTTGTTATTATAGATTAAATTCATACTTTAAATGACATTCTATATAGGTAACTAATATAGGTATACCTAAAAATATTTTACAGTTTGTTAAATATTGTTAGATGGTGAAGTTTAAAATAATAGAAATAATTCTGGTAAAAGTTTTCATTATCTGCTTGAATATACTTAGCGCAGTGAAATAGTGTCTGGCTTTAAACAAAAATGGTTATGACTACTAATGGAGTACTAAGAGCACTGAGGATTTATCGAAACTAGTGTCCCTGTTGACGCGTTAACAACGCGTTGTCTTTAGTAATGTATATGTCACTTTTTATAAACATGGATGTCAAACTATGGTAGTGTGTGTAACATTTAGTTTATTATTTTAATATACTTTTTATGCATTTTTAAAAATATATTAGCATTCTGAACTCCTCCTCTATAAAAACTATACGTGTGCCAAATTTCATGCTCCTCTGTCCGCGTAATTTCCGTAATAAGGGTACATATTTTTGCTTCACGTATTTATATATAGATTCCTACGAAAAAAAAACAGGATTTTGAGCTTCACATTAAATGCAAATAAGGTTGCGAGATACGGTTGCTATGTTGAATTTATTTAACTAATTGCAAAAAAGAAGGAAATCCCAATTCAATTGTATTTTTTATGTGTTACAGCATAAGTTTTTACTGGGTGAACCAATTTTGATGAGTTTTTTCTTATATAATAGCTAGTGCTTAAGATGTAGTCCCATTTAAATTTAATTAAGATATAACAAACCGTTTTCGAGTTATTCGTAATAAAGTTAGTTTTACTGTATTTTATTTTAAGTCATTTCTCTTTATATCATTAAAATCCCAATGGAATAAATATTTTTTCAAACCTAACCCATACAAAAAAGGGCATAAATATAAAATAAAACAATATTTTAACAGTATTAGTTTTGTTATTGCTTACATTACAGTGGACAGATTCCACGTCAGATGACAAGGCGAGATAAGCCCTACGACATGTTCCCACATAGCGCGAGTGGACACTGAGCGTTGTTGAACAGTGTAGCCATGTGTCGCACGTTTAATAGTTAAATGGAATAAATCATATATTATATTATGTCAGCTTTTCTTACAAATAGCTTTATGATATTTTTGAGAGTGTTTAACACATATTTAGGAAACGAAAAGCACGTGGAATCGAACCCGCGCCCCATGGTAACCTTAGGTTCGAATCCACGTTCGATTTTTTTTACGTTTTCTAAAAATATAGTATTAACAAATGCAACATTACCGCACGTCGTGGCGCAGAGGCACAAGCATGCGACTGTAAATGCGACAGGTTATGGGTTCGATCTCCAAACTATGAAATGTAAAATTTAGTATTTTCATTTCTTGGGTTTGGTAACAAGGCAAAGCGCGGTGTTGAGTTCCGCCACTCAACACGCAATACCTCAATTCGGTGGAAAGTGGGGAACCGAGTTGTTGAAAGAGAATGGAGTGTCTTAACACTACGTTCTCTGGTTCCCTCTTCCTACCCTGCTATATGCGGGATACAGCGTGAAGTAAAAAATAAAATAAAAAACAAATGCAAAGGTAATTTAAGTAAAGTAGAGTTAGTCGTCGTGGCGCAGTGAGACTGCGTCCGATTGTAAACGTCTTTGGTTGTGGGTATGATATTAATTCGGGGGTATGATTATATTTAAGGTCTGGTGAGACAAAGTGCGGCGGTTAGTTCAGTTTCTTAATATGTAATGTCTAAAATTTGGGCCAAAATGGAGAATGGAGTGTCTTGACAGGTTCTTTCTAACCTTAAAAACGAAAAACGAAGTAAATTATTGGACAGTAGTGGTTTTGAATCGTATGTATACTCGTATAAACTATCTATAAAAATAGTACTATAACTCTAAAATTTTTTAAAGAGTCTTTTAAAGGAAGTCGCTAAAGGAAGAAAAATAGATCATGACTTATGCAGATGATAACTCAAAATTATGTAACAGTCTTTATCCTTCTATTTTCATTAGCTTATTATTGTTAAGATGTTGATTTAGATCTGAAAGCTTATGACGCTGCAAAAGTACATTATTACTTAATCTTTACTATACTTCTATCTTTTTTTTTTTTTTTTTATGGATAACGGATGGCAAACGAGCAGAAGGACCACCTGATGGTAAGTGGTTACCTTCGCCCATGAACATCTACAACACCAGAGATGTTGTAGATGCGTTGCCAACCTAGAGGATACAGACTGATGGGGAGGATAATGTAGTAGTCCACAATCGGAACCACCACATTTTAGGGAAAGGATGGGTGGGAAAGGGGAAAACCTGGCTTACATGCCATCAAACCGGAACACATCATAAGATATTTGGCGGTTCGTTTTTGACATGACAGTGGTCGCGAGCCAGACGGAGGACGAATCTCCTACCACCAAACTATTATTCTTACTACTTCTATCTTGTCAATTGTTAATCCTGCTTATATTACAAGTTGTGAAAGTTTATGAGAAACATTCATCTGATGTTTACATTTGTATATAGTATGTACATATTCTGTAGGGCAAAATACTTATACGCGGTAGAGGTAGCGCGAGAAGTATAACAGCGAAATATACTATCTATAATCTACTAAAGTCGGCCCTTCTAGAACTATTTACCAGTTCATTTCTAGCACATATTTCGAAGGTGGCACTAGTAGAATCTTTTCAAACTTGGTTAAGTAGAAAGAGGAGTCCGGACAGTGACGGTGAACATTTTTAAGTTGCTCCTTAAACCTACGCTTGTACGCATTCATATACAAGAGTAAGAGCTCTTGTATACCATAATTTGCTAAGTTATCCTTTAAATAATATTTATAGATGCATTCATTTTCAAAATCAAAAGAATTTCTTTCTATTACATAAAAATGTAATTCGATTGACAAAATAATCGAGGTTGACGAGCGAAGCGACTAGGAAGCAGAGCTCCCTTATATTTACATAACTTTTTTTTTAATACATTTAAAATTCTTGTTTAATATTTCATATACTTAAAATTGTCAAAAAATCTATACATTGATAATACTAAGACCCTATATATAAACAAGACAAGAACAAATAAACCGTGTTAACAAATATTAGCACATAATAAATAGCGTACATACAAGTACATGTCCACTCCGATTCCGAGCAGACACAATGCGGGTAGTGTTCGGGACAGCACGGTATCGAAACGTTATCGTGTTCGCGATCTTATCTTAAAATATTTATATGAATATGTTTATTTTGTTTATGTTTCATTTATTTATTTATTTATTTATTTATTAGGAAGACAAACAGTGTATCAATACAGAAAACAAAAAAAACAAAAAAAAAATTGTACATACACCAATCAAGTCTCCACAGAATTACAAAACAAAAACAAGTGGACATGCAAAAAATTAAAAATTGAAATTACAACAAATACAGAATTTTTTTTTTTAAATAGAATTAAAAAAAAAAAAAAACAATTATTAAGTAATAATAATAAATAGAATCATAGTTATTAAATATCACTACAATTACAATTAATCGCAGCTTTGAATTCATTGAAAGTAAGATTATTTATGTCAATGTTATTAAAAATATCATTATGACGCTTACAAGAACGATATAAAAAGTTATTGCGAGCATATTTAGTTCTAGCTTTAGGTAAATAAAATGTAGAACGATCACGTGACGAAGGACGAGGAATAAGACGACGACGAGGAATTAATATATGAAAATTCAAAGAAATTTTAGTTGTTTAGTATGATTTTTTTTAATAATATATTTTTTAGCTTCACGCATACCCGTATATAGCAGGCAGAGGGAACTTGAGAACCTAGTGTTAAGACACTCCGTTCCCCACTTTCCGACGATTTGAGGCACATCGTGCTGAATGGCGGACTTAACCTGACTTAGCGCCGCGCTTTGCCTTGGTACCAAACCCAAGAAATGAAAATAATTATATTTTATAGTATACTTTATAATTATAAAGCTAATGACTTTAATTGATTTTTTTTCACATTAATTCGAGAGATTACGTATTGAGTAACGAAACTCGTGAAGAAATTATAATAATTTAACATTCATTCCGCCAAAATAGAAATCGAATCCACTACTAACCGTGTCCACGATGCCTTATTCAACTTCAATTGAATTCACTTCAATAAACATTATCCCCATCATTCCCACGCTCAAAATAATATCTGGAAACGTGACCGCGAACACACAGATGAGCATTTTAGTTAATGAAAGAATTTTTTCGCCTTGGAGACTACACAAGTCATATTTTCACGTATTAAGTACAGTACTATAATTCCTGTAGTAATAATGGTAGTACTGTCATTGCATTTTTATGTTTGTTTATAAGTGAGGTCTTATGTTCATAGAATAATAATCGATTTTTTTGTCTTTGTTGCGTATTTTTTAACCGCTTTCAAAAAAGGAGGAAGTTATCAATTGATAATTAATGTGAGATTAATGAAATCATAGCCATTAGCATATTCCATTTAAATTTAGCTAAGATTTGACGAGCCGTTTTTAAGTTATTCGTAATAATTGTACGTATAAGTGCTAGTTCTTTGGTGTTTGGTATTTTTTTTTATTATGAACCACCACTGTCCGTCGGGTATAACCAGAGATTTTTTTTGTCTTATTTTATTATTATTGTAGGGTGTTTGGTGTTAGGACATTCCGCTTTGCGTTTATGGTCCATGTTAGAGGTAGTGAGTGTTGACTGACAGTTTTAACGCTTCCTGTTAATCAATAATTAATAAATAATCTTAAATCATATCCTTATCCATAGCCAAGCACAGTCCCACTGTGCAACGATGTCCACTGCTTGCTTGGTAGCATAACAGCACTATTAATAAATATAAAATAGTTTATAATTGAAAAAATAAATAAAATTTTAACAACAAAAAAAACTTCAAATAAAATATGCTAAAAGTATAATTATTACGAATATCTCAAAAACTGCTCATCAGATCTTAACTAAATGTAAGTGGGATCACATCAAAGCCAATACCTATTAAAAAAAAAAGAATCACCAAAATTGGTTCACCCATTAAAATAGCTTTGTGGTAACACATATAAAACATACATACATACATACATAGCTTCACGCTGTATCCCGCATATAGCAGGGTAGACAGAGGGAACCTAGTGTTAGAACACTCACCACTTTCCGTCGAATTCAGGAATTGCGTGCTGAGTGGCGGAACTCAACCCATTTCAAACCCAGGAAATGAAAAATTCCATTTTCTGAAGTGGGAATCGAACCCACAACCAGTCGTACACATATAAAAACACCTTTTTCAAAGTCGGTTAGCAAGATACAATCCTTTTAAGAAAGTCCTTAATATAACTGTAAAATAGCGAACTAATTTAAATTACGACGAGTAAATAATATTCAGCACACAATATTCAAGATATTATCTCATTAGATAATAATCGCTGATATCATTGTGCAGATCGTTGTGTTAAACGCTGTATTTGCATTGTTATTGAGAATACACCTGTATATAGATACGTGGATGGAATAATATTACTTTATACTCATATATATATAGCTTACGCCTGTCGTGGCGCAGAGGCACAAGCGTGCGACTGTAAAGGCGACAGGTTGTTGGTTCGATTCCCACTCCAGTAAATGGATTTTTTTAATTTCCTGGGATTAGTAACAAGGCGAAGCGCGGCGTCGAGTTCCGCCACTCAGCACACAATGCTTCAAAAATTCAAAATTTCAATGCCCTCTGCCTACCCTGCTATATGCGGGATACAGCGTGAAGCTATGTATAGTTTCACGCTTTATCCCTAGGGTGGTTAGAGAATTGAGTGCCAAACGCTATGCTCCCTGCATACTTCTTTCGCTTCGTTCACAATCAATTATTTGATCAAATATGCTTTTTGGGAGGTCTTCATACTTCTTACGTGACCTTCCTCTATTATCATTGATACTGTGTGTGTGTTTTCAAAGGTCAATAGAGGGTCAAAATTACTTTATTTGTTTTTAATATTGTTAATTAAAGGTCCTATATCGTACCAGATGTGAATACGCAAGTTTAGGTTTTATGTGTAAATTCAGAAATTATGATTTTTAAATACGTTTTTAATGAAAGTGTTTGAACTGTTTGATTTTTTTTGTATTAATCATTAATACATTCATACATACATAAATACATAACTTCACGCTGTATCCCGCATATAGCAGGGTAGGCAGAGGGAACCTAGTGTTAAGACACTCCGTTCCCCACTTTTCGCCAATTTGAGGCATTGCGTGCTGAGTGGCGGAACTCAACGCCGCGATTTGCCTTGTTACCAAACCCAGGAAATGAAAAAATCCATTTTCTGCAGTGGGAATCGAACCCACAACCTGTCGCGTTTACAGTCGTACGCTTATGCCTCTGCGCCACGACACGCGCATTAATCATTTATTCACCCTATAAATTAAAATTTAATAAAAAGGTATATGGAAGTCGAATAATCAATCTATTGACGCCCGGTATACTATATATGTATGTAATGTTATAAAGATATTTGTATATCGTAATTCCTTTCATTAAATAAGATTCTTGTTTGGTTCGTCCATTCATCTTCTATTAACCGACTTCACAAAAAAATCGTCTCAATTCGACTGTATTTTTTATTTGTGTTACCGCATAACATTTTACTGAGAGAACCAATTTCGATGATTTTTTATATATGACAGATAATACTTCTTATGTGGTTCCACTTAAATTTAGTTAAAGTCGTTGAGTTTTGGAGTTATTCGTAATTTTACTTTGAAGGGCATTTTATTTAAAGTCGGTTTCTTTTTAGATAAAATTTTATTTATTGTTTCGACTTATCTATCATTATCTCAATTATTGTTAAATACTAAGACCTCTATATGTACAAAAAAGTTAATTTCCAATTACATAGAGATTTCAAGGGTCTAATTTCTAACAACCGTAATTAGTTTCAAAAATTCCTTATACAGTAATTCGACGTTTGACAAAAAGCGAACATTTCAAATACTACCGCGTTTCGTGGTTTTGTAGTGCGCACTTATATCGGCATTACTCGTTCCGCGTATTGACTTTTACCGCCATGGCTCTAAAGGGATATAACATTAATTATTGCGTTATAAAATATTTTGAAGTAAATTAAAGGCGAAGATCTTATCCGATTGTAAATTGAGAACTAATTTCTTGTAATGATTATTTTGTTTTTGTTATGTATTGGAACTTTTCAATTGCCTAAGTGTCTTTGTAAGTGTGTGTTTTTTTTTTGTAATCCAGAGTCCCTCTGACATAATCATAGACTTTGTGAACATTTTTTAAACATTTGTGTTTGTTTGTCTTTTTGGTGGTAGGAGGTTCGTCCTCCGTCTGGCTCGCGACCACTATCATGTCAAAGACGAACCGCCAAATATCTTATGATGTGTTCCGGTTCGATGGCATGTAAGCCAGGTTTTCCCCATTCGCACCCATCCTTTCCCCAAAATGTGGTGGTTCCGAGAGCGGAATACTACATTGTCCTCCTCTTCCATCTGTATCCTCTAGGTTGGCAACGCAACTACAACATCTCTGGTGTTGTAGATGTTCATGGGCGAAGGTATCCACTTACCATCAGGTGGTCCTTCTGCTCGTTGGCAATCCGTTATCCATAAAAAAAAAAAAATTCAATTTTTTAATTAAAACTTATACTTTAGAATTTTGTTTTTAACTTAGCAATAAATATCAAAATATAATTTAACTAAAAACATTTAAATAATTACTCAGATTAAAATTCCAAAGTGATTTAACTCATGCTTACAAAATATAAAAATACATTAAAAACACCAAATATAATTTACAACAAATTCAAAGACTGATGCAAAATTTACACTACAATAAAAATTCAATAAATACAATAATTTCAAATTGCCTAAGTGTTGGATGGCGGAATTAAACGCCGTGTTTTGTTTTGAAAAGCTGAGAAAGTGTTCTCAGCCTATTTCAAATTAACTGTAGATTAAAATGTTGTGTAAGTGAAACTTCATCTACAATCATCAGATTTAGTCAGATGATAATAATTAATTTATATAAGGCCTTCGTGGCTCAGTAAGACTTAATCTGATTGTCCTCACCATGGTTGTAGGTTCGATCTCACTCTCGAAAAATAGTGTGTCTTGACTCTTATTCTTTCGGACTATCCTGCAGGAAAAGTCGTTATAAAAAATCACAAAACAAAGAATTGAATTTATCTAATCAAACGCTTCATTTATTTAAACTTAAATGCTTTAAGAAATCATTTCGATTTTTATTTTAATATTATCAGGATAAAAAGATGTAAGGATGGATGTTATTACTTTCCGCAAAAGTTACTGAACAGTTCCAGATGAACATTATAGTAATATAATGAGATCTTTGATTTTTCGCGATTTTTACATATTTCGTGTATATTTTTAGTATTATCGGAAACACGACGTTTTAAACACTCTACAGTAGTCCGTGGTCACAGGTAGTCTACCTGAAAAATATACGCGATTAATGCGGATGAAATAGTTTTTTCCGGTTTAATCGCGACAGGTTGTGGTTCGATTCCCACACCAGGAAATGTAAAATTTAGTATTTTCACTTCTTGAGTTTGGTTTGAGGCATGCAATGCCTCAATTTGGCGGAAAGTGGGGAACGGAAATGTTGAAAGAGAATGGAGTGTCTTTCCACTAGGTTCTCTGGTTCCCTCTGCCTACCCCGCTATATGCGGGATACAGCGTGAGGTTAAAAAAAATAGTTTCATTTAATCACAGTAATATAACTTGTATTTAGTTTACAATATATAAAGATTTTGCGTAACTTGCCCATAATAAATATCAAATTTTCTTCCTTAATAATAATAATAATATATTAATATATTGAGTATTTATAACATTTAAAACAGTAGTAAAGTAGGCTTATAAGTAATGACTATGAAATTTAATATATTTACATTTTATGCCGCAACTTAATACACATAGACGCTAAATGGACAGAAATATGAAACGGAACAATATTTTAGTAGATTTTCATAGCTCTCATTGCTAGGGGTGTTTGTTCTAAAATTAAATATTTTACAACTATTTTGAACCTATAGTATTGATTAATGTACACATGATTATTTTTTTTTTACATAAAAAGAAAATCAACTTATTATAATATGCCATAATATTTATAAAAAGAATACCTTTGAATTGAGAAATCACACCTTTTTTGGAAATCAGTTAAAAACTCTTTTGTTGCTAGAGTGGCTGACAGATAACGCACAGCCCTAGGAGAAGAAATGTGAAAGTTGTGCGACTGTAAACGCGACAGGTTGTGGGTTCGATTCCCACTCCAGGAAGTGGAATTTTTCATTTTCTGAGTTTGGTAACAAGGCAAAGCGCGGCGTTGAGTTCCGCCCCTCAGCACGCAATGCCTCAATCTGGCGGAAAGTGGGGAACGGATTTGTTGAAAGAGAACCTAGTGTATTAACACTAGGTTCTCAGATTCCCTCTGGCTACCCTGCTATATGGGGGATACAGCGTGAAGTTAAAAAAAAAACTCTTTTGTTGCTAGAGTGACTGACAGATAACGTACAGTCTACTAGTCGTAGTAAGAAATGAAATGTAGGGTCTAGGATAATGCAGGGTCACCAAGAGTTAATTTTTTAAAGTTCTTATGGGACGATTAAAAAATGTCACAATTTATAGTATAAGTTAACTTATCATTACGAAATGACGACTGAAATAATTTCTGCCTTACCTCATACATCCATCCATTCATTCAAATAATAGAGGAACAGGTTCAAATCCGCTGAGCTACAAATGTAGTTTTTAGAGAAATTTTCTATATAAATAGTATTATTTCAGTAACTTTATCACAACAAAGATCTAGAGTGCGTTATCTGAAATTTCTCACTTCACATTCCATTTGCGCCCATATTGAATTTATTGTTTTTGTCGACTATAAGGCTAGAGGTCAAAAGTGATTGAATGTTATGTTCTGTATTAGAATACTATAGAAATAAACAAACATGTCCACTATAAATATAATAGTTCATAATTAATTTAGGATAATGTTTAAATTATTGTTAAATATTTTATGTCATATAAATATATAACGATATTGTGGCGCAGTGGAATGATATTTGACTGTATATGCGATGGTTGTGTATACGAATCTTATTTAGAAAAAAAATATATATATTTTAATTTTCGTCTAGTAAGGCAAAGCGCGGCAATAAGGCACTTTTTTATTGATCATAGATGGCAACTGAGCAGAAGGACCACCTGATAGTAAGTGGCTACCTTGGCCCATAGACATCTACCACACCAGAGCAATTGTAAATGCGTTGCCGGACTGGATGTACAGGTGGAAGGGGTAGGAGGAACCATATATATCCGCCGTAGGAACCATCACATTCTGGCATTTTATATTTATGCCTAATGTTTTAGTATTAAGAAATAAGCTTACCCATATATTGCTTCATTTAATTATATACTTATATATAAAAAAATGTAATTCGTAGATTTTAAGCAGCTTAATAAAATCACGCATTTTTTAATAAGGAACAAAATATTATCATAGCATTAAGAAAAAATAATAATGTCAATAAAAGCTTAGTATTACAATATTAAGCTATTTCTGTTTAAGATTTTAACAAAACAAAGAAAATCAATTTCAAGGAAAATACACTAAAAAGTATAATTATTACGAATAACTCAAAAACTACTAAAACTACTCGTTCATTTTAACTCAATCTAAATCAAACAACATCAAAAGCACTAGCTATCATATTAAAAAAAGATCACCAAAACTGGTTCACCCAATAGAAGAATATTACTATACTACTAACTTAACACATAAAAATACAATCTAGTTAATACCCTTTTTTTCAAGTCGGTTAAAATACATATACAGATAACACTTATTTCCACACACTCATTCATTATAACACCTAAAGCCGGCTCCATACAAAACATCCTCGGTCTCTAGGTACTCGCATCCTGTCAGATCAGTACAGTAACTTTATCGCGATCGGTGTGACATCGCAAAAACAATGCCATGTGTTTCTTAGTGATTTATTAGTGAAGTGAAGTTTAAGATTATAATTTATGTGATAATTATTTATAGAAAATGTATTCTATAGGAATGATGTAAGCGTTTATTTTATTTAAATTTTAAATTAGACGGTTGTGGTTTAAATAAGTAGGTATATTGGATAGGTATGTCATTGGTGGCCATCTTGGTTTCTAGTTGACAGTTATCAAATGTCATTAGAGTTTTTTTTTTTAAATTTATAAGTGTTGCTTTCGCTAGGGTAAATGAATACGGCGTGAGTTCTAGTCTTTGCGTAATATTTGAATAAAGTGGCAAGTAAAAATGAGTTTATTTAATAGATTAGCTGACTGTTTCAGTAATTCTTAGAAAAAAACTATATTTTAGATCTTCAGTAAATAAATATTGATACTAGAAATTATAAAATGTATATATGTAATTTCATGATATTTAATAATAATTCTGATAATATATCCCAATATTGAAAATAATAATAAGTCTCCATTCGAAGGCTTTAGCCATTGAATACGCTATGTCTGAAATTAGAGCGGAAAAACAAAGAGCAGAGATATAAGGTTCTCTCTGCCTAAGGTGCCTTCCCTAGGCTATGTGAGGAAAAGTATAAAGTTCTTTTTAGTTTGTAAATATATATTTATGAATATCCGTTTATTTACACATTATTTCCTTATTGAAAAAAAAGTATTTAAAGACAATTATGCTAATTTACGATATAATTGTAGTGGTTAATTATTTTAAAATATATTAGTAAGTGTACCTTCATATTATACATATACCGGAATATAAGGATCCATCCATATATTCCGGTAGTTCAAAAAAATGTATATTAAAAATATAGGCAGCGGAAGACATTATGATTTATCATTTCTTTACAATTTTTATTAATTCTAATAAGGAGTGAGCGTAAAAATATAGCTTAAATATAATAACAACACATAGGCAATAATTTATGCAGATTTTGTGTAATTTAGCCGTAACTGAAGTATTTAGAGAATAATTTTAGATAAAATAAAAATACCTTCATGTTAAAATTATTAATTTAACATCTTATTTATTAAATTGCAACGCAATGCCTCAATTCGGCGGAAAGTGGAGAACGGAGTGTCCTAAGACTAGGTTGCCTCTGCCTACCCTGCTATATGCGGAATACAGCGTGACGCTATGTACTTATGAAATTGGTTGAAAAATGAAATGGTTTTAAATCCTCACTCCGAAAATGATCGTTTTAAAGTTATTTTCATTTCTTTGGCCTGTTGAAACGTGACGCAATTTTTTTTACTATTGAACATCCAATATCTATGAGGACAAACTTCTGAGGTTCAAACAGTAAAAGCTTTGTTTCAATATCTCTCTCTAACAGTAAAAGCTTTGTTTCAATCTCTGTAATAATATTACACTGAATGAGGACGGAAGTTATGTGCAATGATTTGAATATTCAAAATAAGCGAGCCGCTTTCATAATCTATCAATTTGTAACGATTGCGGGAACTGTCAATCATACATGCAGTTATTCAAAATGTTGTGGAAATTTTATCATGTTCCATGCAAATTCAATTTATGTGCTCAATTTAATTTACTTATTCAATTTCTTATGATCAACAGAAAGTCAACGGCTAAGTATTAAAAAAATATTAATTACTACTAACATTGGAGATAAGAAGTTCGATTTGTGATGTTTTTTCTCATGGGATTTTTTATTTGATATATTTACAGCTATTTATTAAATATTTTTTAATATTTTAAAGTTATGAGAAACATTTTTAGAAAACGTATAATACTTTGAATCCATTATCAAAAGTATTTGATAAATAGCATTGGCTCTCAAACACACAAGTGAATAAGAACAATCTTAGAAATTATCTTTGGATAACAGGAATTCGCAATGGATTCGAAATGTAAAAACCTTTATTTCTATATGTATCTTATTTTTGTTTCAAAGTTGTTCTAAGTTCTTTTACCAGGAGAGGGAATGTGAATTCTTCTATAAGCAGTTTCACACTGTCTTATGCATAAGAGGGTAGTCAGAGAGAATTCAACGTCGCGCTTTAAAAAAGCGAGAGAGCAAAAACAAACTAAATGTTATTATTCCCTGGATTGGGGATCGAACTTACAGCCAATTCCAATTACAATAACACATTTTCCCACTACGGTACCACGGCACTCAGTCAGTAAACACGGAAAGAGGAGAACGGAATAATTGGACACTAACTTTTAAATCAAACAAAGCTCTTCCATTAACCTAGCAGGCCTGCGTGTATATATCTAAATATATGTACATTTATTTAACATTACTTAGATAGAATAGGTGTTTAAATCAAGTACAATTTTATTCATTTCTATTATTAGTGTGACTGAAATACAACTTTCATAGCTGCTAACTTCTTGATTCTAATTAAACATTAATCCTATATCGGTCTTGTTAAGTGGCTATTATCATAACTCGAGAATCGGGAACTCGCGTGTCCGAGAAGGCATTTTATATTAGGATTTAAATCTATTGTACTGGAATAATATATATTTAGTATTATTTATTATCTCGTTGCTTAGAAATAGTTATGTTATTATATGGTAACGCCTGTGGTGGCGCAGAGGCACAAGCGTGCGACTGTAAGCGCGACAGGTTGTGGGTTCGATTCCCACTCCAGGAAATGAAGTTTTTCATTTCTTGGGTTTGGTAACAAGGCAAAGCGCGACGTTGAGTTCTGCCACTCAGCACGCAATGCCTCAATTCGGTGGAAAGTGGGGAACGGAGTGTCTTAACACTAGGTTCCCTCTGCCTACCCTGCTATACGCGGGATACAGCGTGAAGCTATGTATTATATGGTTGCTGTTTCAGTTGCTGTATTTAATGCTTCATGGTTTTTCGTGTTAAATTAGACAGATAACCTAGAGTTAAGTCGCTTAATACAAGCACTTTTTTTAAAAAAAATACCTATAACATTTTGAACGCAATTGGACTCGAACCTCTTGAAACCGTCCAAACGCTCTATATATTCTATGTCGTTACTTATATGCTTGTTATAAATTTTGTTGTTAGTCATCTCTGTAAAGAGGTTTTTAACAAATTTCTGCTATCCAAAGATTGTTACCACAATCCTTTTTAGGCGAAAAGAAAGCTATTTATTAAATATTTTTATTATTTTCAATTTAGATTTTTGTTTTAATTTTTCCCCAAATTCCAGAAAACTAGTTTAGTGTATTTGTGACACGCTTTTAGCGTCACAGGTTTTTATTAGCTTCGCATGTCAATCTTACAAAAAAATCTTTGTATTTTCTATCTATCAATTAAAGCAACGCAACACTATTTTGTTCCTCACTTTGCCTTATTAAAGATTTGCACACGCATCCTGATATTATGACAACACAATATTATATGCTAAAAATCCTATACAATTTCATGAACTACATAACAAGCTTTAGCAGCACGACCAGGATGATGAAAAAGTCATTCCCTTTTCTTAATATCCATTGCGTAACTTGTATGAGTAATAAAATTGTAATTATCTATCTGCGAAGCGAAGGAGTGTACATTGATAATAATTTAAAAATAATGATAATTTAAAAAGATGTCATTGTGCACTCCTTCGCTATATTAACAATAAATATGGCGAATTTCATACTCTCTGTCCTCTGTCCGCCTAATTTTCGTAAAAAGGGGTACAAAGTTTTTGCTTGACGTATTTATATATACTAGAGTTCCCGTTGACGCGTTAACAACGCGTTATCTATAAATTTCTATATATGAAACTTTATTTAAACATGGTAAACCATGGTAGTGTGTGTAACATTTATTTTATTAATTTAATATATTTTTTATGCATTATTTTAAAAAAAAAGTGTAACATTTATTTTATTAATTTAATATATTTTTTATGCATTATTTTAAAAATATATTATTATTGTACACTATATGAACTATAAATACGCCGAGTTTCAGGCTCCTCCGTCCGCGTAATTTTTGTAAAAAGGGGTACAAAGTTTTTGCTTCACGTATTAACATATAAATGTAGATATCATTCTATTATCCTCAATAAACTTACTTATTGAACCCCCATTTCTTCTAGAACAGCAGCACAAATCATAGAAAAACGGTGTATGACATACAAAAGAAACATGTTACATTCATCTATGTAAGAAACTAAGTACAATATGTCATTTATCATCTTATGATGAATATGACTCGTGACGCCAGACATCCGTGCAGGTGGAAAATCTTGGTGAGAAAAAATTCTACCTTCTGCCACCGTAAAGACACCCGCCATTCAATGCAATGGGAGGCAATAACAAAGAAAATTCTGACTTAATTCTGTCAAGTTTATTACTTATTAATATTTACAAGGGTCTTAAATAATCGTGGTATTCGCGTTTTTAGTGTCGCTTCCTTCGGCGGCTGTTTGAGCGTCAGTTGATATTAATTGTGATGTAATAGCTATGCTATAGCCTTTTTTTATCTGTGCGTTTTATTCGCGGTAAAGCAAAAAAAATTGTATTTTCGATTCGTTCTTATGTGGCATAATAAATATAGCTAGTGTCCCTATTGATTCGTTAATAACGCGTTGTCTAGCAACGTGTATGTCACTTTATATAAGCATGGCTGTCGAACCATGGTAGTGTGTGTAATATTTATTTTATTAATTTCATATATTTTTTATGCATTATTTTTAAAATATATTATCATTGTGCACTCCTTCGTTATACAAACTATAAGTGTGCCAAGTTTCATGCTCCTCCCTCTGTTAGTTTTCGTAAAAAGGAGGACAAAGTTTTTATTTCACGTATTAATATATAGATTACGCCTGTCGTGGCGCAAAGGCACAAGCGAGCGACTGAAAACGCGACAGGTTGTGGGTTCGATTCCCACTCCAGGAAATGTAAAATTAAGTATTTTCATGTCTTGGGTTTGGTAAAAACGCAAAGCGCGGCGTTGAGTTCCGCCACTCAGCACGCAATGCCTCAATTCGGCGGAAAATGGGGAACAGAATTGTTGCAAGAGAACGGAGTGCTTTAACACTAGGTTCTCAGGTTACCTCTGCCTACCCTGCTATATGCGGGATACAGCGTGAAGTTAAAAAAAAAAGATCACGGTTGTATTTTTGCAATAAAAACATTTTTAAAGTCTTTTTGACTTGTGGTACTTGTTTTTAAGCAGCGATACATTAACAACCACTTTCATTGTCATTATAAAACGTAACATTCATTTGAAAGGACACGTCACTTCAAGCATTTTTATCGCGCCACTCTAATTCTCGCGCGTCTCTAATTGGCCGGTAAGCTGTAGTTAGTAAATATCGTTGATTGTAATTTTCTTTACGGTCCGAAAGCTTTTTCATAGCATACATATTTTGTTTCATAGCTTTATATACTTTTTTTAAAGCCAAGGTGGCGTAAAGGGATGACGTTTGACTGTAAACGCGATTGGTTGTGGGTTCGATTCCCATTTTGGGAAATGGTAGACAAAGCGCAGCGTTGAGTTCCGCCACTTGAGACGTAATATCTCTAAGCCTTAGTATCTTGACGCTAGGTTCCAGTGGCGAGGGGTAAAAATTTTAGTTACGGAAGCCGATGTATATTTAGGGAAGCCGGTACATATTATTTAGGGAAGCCGGTAATTTTTAAAGAAGCGGGTATATTTAGGGAAACCGGTATAGGATGTGAAAGTATTTAGTAATTTCACTATGGAAATTTGGCGAAGATTTTTTTTTAGCTCACCCTTGCTTCACATCTTGCTTGACTTTCTTTTTTTGCAAATTTCTTTACATTCGAGCTCCACATTTTCTTGGCGACCTTTTTTTTAAGTCTCGTACTTGTACTTTGAAAAGTTAGGTAAGCCTGTGGGAATCGGGTTTTATGGACACCTCGCCCCTGCTAGGTTCACTCTGTTTCTACGGTGACATGAGGAACAGAAATATTAAGAAAGCGGAGTGTTTTAACATTAGGTTTTCAGGTTCCCTCTGATTACCATATACGGAATAAAGCGTGAAGCTACCTTTTTACTTAAAATACATATGAAGGGTATATAGTATTAGTTACATATGTACATATATATTTAAGACCCAACCGCTTTTCTGTGCATATAGCTAGCCAGCGTGACGACACTTGTTAAACATACATAACTCATTCACCATAAATTGTTCGCTTTCCAATACCGATATCCTGTTTGCTTTACATTCAAATTAACTTACATTATGTATACGAACAAGGTTAGTAAGGTTAAAAATGGATATTTTATTCAATATTTCCATTAGTGAGATTACTATATTATAAAGTGTAGGTATAGTAGAGGCCTATTGTGGCGCAGAGGCACAAGCGTGTGACTGTAAGCGCCACAGGTTGTGGGTTCGATTCTCATTCCAGGAAATGAAAATATTAAATAATACATACGCATACATAGCTTCACGCTGCATCCCGCATATACCCTGTAGCAGGGTAGGCAGAGGGAACCTAGTGTAGTGGAAATGAAAAATTCCATTAATAATGAAAGAAATTAAAATAATAAAATATAATATTTAGTATTTTAATTTCCTTGCTCTGGTAACAAGGCAAAGCGCGGCGTTGAGTTTCGCTACTCAGCACGTAATGCCTCAATTTGGCGGAAAGTGGGGAACGGAAATGTTAAAAGAGAACGGAGTGTCTTAACACTAGGTTCTCAGGTTCCCTCTAACTACCTTGCTATGTACGGGATTCAACGTGAAGCTAAAATAGTATAGGAATTAGGACAAAGATCTTCTATTCGTACTATGATGATTATTTTAACTTGGTGATGCTGCAGTGTAGGGGTGCATAATCTTTTTTAGAAACGGGGTCATCCAAATTTCGATTTTTTATGGCGGGCCACATTATTAAATAATTTTAAAAATTGTAATCATATTATAAGGCAGAGGAAACCTGAGAACCTAGGGTTTAACCACTCCGTTTTCTTAAAATATCCGTTCCCCATTTTCCGCTGATCGAGGCATTGTCTCAGTACACAATGTGAAAATTCTATTGCCACTACTGAGTGATCAAGATCTTACAATGATTCTATTTTTTACCTAATATTTTGGGTTACACTAAAACAATCCTAATAAAGTAATGATTATTTCGAAATTAAGAAAAATAATTCTAAAATCGGGTAATTTCTATATTTTTATCAAATTTCACAAAACAACATACATATAAAAATCAACATTTTTCTCTTTACAAAATTACAGATTAAACAACTTCCGTTTCCGCATCATTTAACACACATTATATCTAAATCCTGTACATCCTGTAAGTGTCGTACAATCCTCTGAAAATAGCAACATGATTCGCTGTAATTCTCTCAGATTGCCGATTGCAATCTTGATTGAAGGAAGTCTAATTAAATAAATCAATGACTTAAAAATATTTGCATAAAGTTCGTATATGGGTTGTTAAGTATATGTTTGAATGGTAGCAACTCAAGCGGCACCAAATCCGGCTTTGCTTGAATACTCACGTTTTTAATGATCTGCATAATATTGCTTTTAATCTCGCTTCCCCTTCAAATGTCATACCCTGATATAGATATGTATATACATATGAATATGTATGTATATGTTTGAAAATGCGTATGTATGTATGAATGAATATTTAATTGTACTACGCACTAACTTAACTAAGGCAACGCACCAATGCATCAAGCGTTGGTGCGTTGCCTTAGTTATGTGCATATCACTTTAAGAATTTATATTTTTTATCATAGCAGGGTATCGAATGGCGGAACTGCACCACCGCGCTTTGAATTACCATACTTAATTTAATTTTTATTTTATTCATAGTCAAAGTCAAAGTCAAAGTCAAAGTCAAAGTCAAAGTCAAAGTCAAATAATTTTATTCAAAATAAGAAGTTACAAGCTTCATTTTTTGAACGTCAAATAATTTACCACCGGTTCACTAAATTTAATGCCTCAGACCTGAGAAGAACCCACCATATAAAGTATCTAGTGCGTTTTTATAAAAAAATGGTTATTTTTTTGTTTTTAACTTCACCTGTATCTTGCATATAGCAGGGTAGGCATAGGGAACTAGAAAACCTAGTGCTAAGACACTGTTCTCTTTTAACATTTTCGTTTTCCACTCTCCGCTGAAATGAGGCAATTTGAGCACTCTGAAAGGATAAGTGATGGAAGAATGGTAAGAAAGATATATGAAGCAAAGGTGTGCGGCAAGAGAGGTAAGAGGAAACCTTAGTTGATCTTCTAGAACACAGTATCAATGATGGAGGAAAGTCAGGTAAAAAGTATGAGGGCCCCGCCGTTGGGCATGTATGATGAGTTAATAATTGAGGACGAGGCGAAAAAAGTATGCAGGGACCGTAGCGTTTGGCGCTCTGTTCTCTCTGACTAACAAACTAGGGATAAAGCGTGAAACTAAACAAACAAACGACGTAAAATACAATATTACATCTACAATTGTACATATTATTGTAATTTGTTTGGTGGTAGGAGGTTCGTCCTCCGTCTGGCTCGCGACCACTATCATGTCAAAGACGAACCGCCAAATATCTTATGATGTGTTCCGGTTCGATGGCATGTAAGCCAGGTTTTCCCCTTTCCCACCCATCCTTTCCCCAAAATGTGGTGGTTCCGATAGCGGACTACTACATTATCCTCCCTTTTCATCTAGGATACAGATAGGTTGGCAACGCATCTAGTACATCTCTTGTGTTGTAGATGTTCATGGGTGAAGGTAACCACTTACCATCAGGCGGTCCTTCTGCTCGTTTGCCATCCGGTATCCATAAAAAAAAAAAAATATTATGTTATAAAAGTTCATAAATATTTCATATACATACCAGATCTTCAATGTAAGATTTAACCAGTTATTACGACGATGTCGGCCCAAATAAATATTTACGCGAAGGTCTTGGAGATTTTACATTATTCATGCAATGTAAACGTTACTTGCGATTTACTATAAGATGAGTTAAGAGTCCATTGCTGGGGGCATGTTAGAGGGCATAATGAATGGAATGTTGTGTGATTCAATGTATTATAAGTGTTTAGTACTTAAAGATATATTTTTATAGAAAGAACAAAAGAGGGTAGTCAGAGAGAATGCCGCTTTCTTAAATTCGAGACACTACGTGTTAGGTGGCGGAACTCAACACTGCACTTTGTCTTGCCAGAGCGGAGAAATAAAAAAAAATATAATCATTACCCAGAATGGGAATCGAACCCACAGCTAATCGTGGGTGCAGTCGGATGCTGTCACTGCGCCGCTATGGCCTGTTTATTTTATTGTATTTGGAAATAATTTCAGTTGAAAATTTTATATAATAAAAATCATTCATAAGTTATTGATTAGCTTTTTGAAAATTTGCGTTTAGAATACCAAGGGATTTTAAATTGAGGCCTCTTTCCTTCAGAAGTTTTGTAAAATTACTTATTTTTAGCAGTTGATTTTTTTTTACCGTAAAGCAAGGTTTCTGACTAGAGTCTAAATACCTGGTGTCTAAATACTCCGTACTCCTACTTACTACTGTACCGTACCATACTTATCTCTCGAATTGGAGGCATTGTATATTGAGTAGAGATTTTTTTTCTTATAGATTTAAATCAAAACTAAATAAACTAGACAATCAGCCAAAACGCTTTTAACGGAAAACAGTTAACAGTAATATTAAGCAAAATATCTATTACACACTACATAGTGTCACAAATTTATATTATTTTTATACAGTTAAGTACTGACAAGGTACCACCACGGTACGCTACAAATAAGGTGATACATCAAAGTGATAGCTTCAGAGCTTTTTAATATTAATCCCCAGTGACAGACGGATAGACGTGAACACACGACAGTGAGAACATTAGGCTTCTTGCCTTTCTGGTAAAAATCCTTGAAAATGGTAAGATAAGTGACGTTTTACCGTTTTGCTTTTGCTGGTTTTTTATTTAGTGTTTACCATTAAAAAAAAATGTTTTACTTAATTTGAAAAGGTGATTTTGAAATTATATATGTTTTTTTTAGTTGTAAATGGTAAATATTATTTTTTTGCCTGTAATAGTGTTTTGCTTTACCATAATTGGTGGCTTTACCTTATAACTTTTTAAATTTTATACTTTACAATGATATTATTTATTTCAAGTCTATTGAAATTAATTTGATAAAGTCCAAGAAAGCTAAAATTAAAAAGAAAATTATTATGAAGGATGGCTGCAACGCTACATACTTATTTGTAGTCGCGGGAATTTCAAGAAATCTTAGTACTCCTGAATATTTCCGAAGTAAGGTCAATTAATACATAATAATAAATATTTATTATTCATACAGCACTGAATTTACATGGGACCACACCACCTCTATGAAGATTCATCATAGTTGATTCACAGAGTAAAACATTATGTGGTAACACACATAAAAAACACAGTCGAATTGAGAACCTCCTCCTTTTTTTGAAGGCTGTACGTTGCTTGTAATCTCTCAGTATCGAAATAATTTCATATACGAGTACATATGTATATCAATTCTGTCGTGGCGCAGAGCCCTACTCCAGTAATTTTTCAGGAATTTTTCATTTCCTGGGTTTGGTAACAAGGCAAAGCGCGGCGTTGTGTTCCACCAATCAGCACGCAATGCCTCAATTCAGCGGAAAGTGGGGAACAGAGTGTCTTAACACTAGGCTCCCTCTGCCTACCCTGAAGTATGCAGGATACTGCGTAAAACTATATGTGTATGTGTTTGTGATATACACATATACACGATCCAGTACTAGTATTCCGCCATCGCGGCAGAACTAGCATACGCTTCACTGCGCACACAGTGCTATATACGAATCATACATGGAATGTTCATATAAAAAATATTTTCATTTGTCCAGTATCATTACGCAAAGTGCTGGGGTTAAGTTTTGCACACGCAATGTCTAAACAGGCGTGAAGAAGTGAGTTTTTACCATACCCTTTCCTTCCGGCGGAATAACGCAAAATACATACTAAAGACCACTACTGCACTATCCTTACTAGTATTATAAATGCGAAAGAAACTCTGTCTATCTGTCTGTTACGCCTTCATGCCTAAACCACTGAATCGATTTTGATAAAATTCGGTATGAAGATAGAACTGAACTTGGGAAATGACATAGGATACTTTTTATGGCGAAAAAAATGGTAGAAGGTGTTGAAATAGGGGATGAAGGTTAGTATGGAAGTTTTATTGTCAAACGTAAAATCATGTAAGATTGTTCAACTGTTTACAACTTTCACACCTAAACCACTTAACCAATTTTGACAAATAACTTAGACCTTGGGAAAGACTATAGGCTACTCCTTACCATGTCGCGGGATATAACCGAATTCCATGCGGGCGAAGCCGCGGACGGAAAACTAGTAGCTCATAAATTTATAGTGAAGGCTCACCATTTTATCACACTTAAAGCAGTCATATTTTATCATTTATAGTAGTTTATTCTCTGTATATTCATGTTCCGTCGAGTTGCTAGTAACCTCCCGTGGCTTTAACACTCTGTGAACTCCCCCTTGCAGTAATACCTACACTTTTTTCATTTTACTTGAGTTATTATCGTTTTCGAAATTATAGTAAAATTATGACACTACGTAGTTTTATACGAATAATTATGAAAGCAGCTTGAAAATTGTTTTTGTACTATTTTATGATGATATAATGGTAATAACGCTTTGGTCACTTACGTCAATAGGTCCTCCTTGTTTGCAATGCAAACCGCGGGAGATACATAAATTTATACATACTGCCATATATACATAGCTTCACGCTGTATCCCGTGTATAGGGTAGGTAGAGAGAAGTGTTAAGACACTCCGTTCCTCACTTTCCACCGAATTGAGTCATTGCGTACGAAAATTTATCGCCTGTCGTGGCGCAGAGGCACAAGCTACTGTAACGCGACAGGTTGTGGGTCCGATTCCCTCTCCAAGAAGTGTAAGTTTTGTATTTTCATTTTCTGGGTTTGGTAACAAGGCAAAGCGCGGCGTTGAGTTCCGCTACTTTCCACACAATGTCTCGAACTTGGACGAAAAGTGTAGAGCTGATTTTTTTATTGATATTAATTTCTTTGTATCTTCAATTGCATCTAAACACCGTCTTAAATATCACTATTCTAACCGTATCTTATATTATGACAAAAAGTATTTTTAATATGACTTTCTATCTCTTAACTCATAAAAAACGCACATAAAGGTGCAACGACAAATTTGTTTTATGTATCACCATGACTTAAATACTACCCACATGTTAAAAAAGTAATATAAATATTTAATATTTATGTACCGTTTTCATGTCTTATAACAATTAATAGTTGAATGTGTTTATAGAGAACCGACAGTGTCGTGTAAAATATGCTTCTATCATACATACATACAACAATAAAAATACATAAATTATGCATACCTTCCATATTTTGCAGCTTCACCCTTTTTTAGCAGGGTAGTCAGAGAGGAAGTTGTGTTAAGACACTGTTCTCCTCTAACATTGGGTCAAAAGTGGCGGAACACAACGCCGCGCTTTATACTTTGCGTATACGAATATATAGGAGAACTTAACGCTAAAACTACTCAGTTAAGTTTTTTTTGCCACTGATTATGATAGAATATTTAATTTAGTAAGTAAGTAAGAATTCCACATTCTGTAATTTTAAGCTTTAAGCTTTCCTTACATAGCCGGGGATTAGTTAGAGACAATCTAGTGTCAAGAGAAGAAGTTTTTTCCGTATAGCAGGGTTGTATAGAGAATCTGGAGTGAAAACACCCTGTTCTACACTATCCCCCTGAAATACAGATATTGTGTGACAATGGCGGAACTCAACGCCGCGTTTTATTCTTTCCACATATGATTTAGTAAGAATTAAGTTTTCGTTATCACCAATTATGATAGACTACTTACTTAAGTAAGGAACTAAGTATTTATTCCACATTTTGTAGTTTCAAGCTTATTCCCGTATACCAAGGTAGTTAAAAAGAACTTGGTCTCCATACACTCTGTTCTACTTTTCACGCAAAATCAACAAGTTACGTGTTAAGTGACGCAACTTAACACCGCGCTTTATACGTTCCAAATACGAGTATATAAGAACTTGGCGCTAAAACTACTCAATAAAGTTTTCGTTGTCACCGATTATGATAGAATATTTCCTGTGTAATTTATAATTATATAATTAAGTTAAATATAGTTTCTTAAATCTTTTAATCATAGCTTCGACATCTAATTAGCGTTAGAGCGCCGCTTCGTAACTTGCTGTTGCAGTTATAAAATTTTAAGATATTTTTATGAGGCCATCGTGGCGCAGTGGGCTATAAATCATTTTTTTAACAATATTTTTGACCTGGCAAGAGAAAACGCGGCGTTTAGTTGCGCCTTTCAATATGTAATGTCTAAGAAACCGGATAACGGAGTAGAGTCACATTAGGTTTTCTTTTCCTAACCGATAAGTGATATGCGGGAGAAAGCGTAAAGCTGGTATATGCTTATTTATTATGTCAGACTGAAATATATTTGCAGATTTAATAACTATTTACAGAAAGATATTTGTACCGTAGATATCTCAGAATAATTATAATTAAGACTTTAACGAAAAAGAAAACAAACATCAAGTAAAATGCATTAAAAGTAATAAAGTAACATTTTTTATGAATAACTCAGAAACTAATCCTGAATTTAAACAGGATTATATCAGCATTACTAGCTATTATATATAGAAAGAATCACTAAAATTGGTTCATGCACTAAAAAGTTATGAGGTAACACAAAAAAAATACAGTTGAATTGACGACGTCTTATTTTTTGAAGTGGGTAAAATATCAACAGGTTCCACCACCTTGTATAGGAATGGGCAGAAAATTAATTTTCTCTGCCTACTCCGTAATGTGGGAGGTTCTTTTAGATAAAAAAACACATATTATTTATTACTCGACGTAACTAACACAAATACCATGTTTACATCTGCCACTGGTCGGTGCTGGAGTTATTTTGAAAAAACTTTAGATTGTACATACTTATGATTCAGTTTATTTACCTAAGTATATAGTTGTTTTGAATAATTAAAATTTTAATAGAAAAATAAAAAAAAACACTACATAGTATAATAATTACGAATAACTCAAAAACTACAGTCAGATCCTAACAAAATTTAATTGGGACCATATCAGCTATCATATAAAAAAAATCATCAAAACTGATTCACCCAGTAAAAAGTTGCTTCTCATTTCTTAAAATCAGTTAAAAAACAAAAAAGGTGGTCGTTAAGAGTTTGTGGTTAATCCACTAATTTGGTCCAATTTTATTAGTCATGCCAGAATATAAGGCAAAACATAACTAAAATATATTATACTAGCTTTCCGCCCGCGGCTTCGTCTGTGTGGAATTCGGTTATATCGCGTGACATGGCAAGGAGTAGCCTATAGTGTTTCCCAAGGTCCAGATTATTTGTCATAATTGTTTAAGTTGTTTAGGTGTGAAAGTTGTAAACAGTTGAACAATCTTACATAATTTTATGTTTGACAATAAGGAGCTTCCATATAAACTTAAATCCCCTATTTCAACCCCTTTTACCACTTTTTTATAGATAAAAAGTATCCTATGTCCTTTCCCAAGTTTAGTTCTATCTTCATACCGAATTTCATCAAAATTGGTTCACTGGTATAGGCGTGAAAGCGTAACAGACAGACAGAGTTACTTTCGCAATTATAATATTAGTAAGAAGTAAGGATCATAAGGATAATTATATTAATAGTATACCTGTAACAATGGAGTACTTATTTTAAGCCCAATATCTTAGACCTATAAAGAAATATAGAACAAAATTCCAACGACAACAGAAACATGCCATAATTCATGTCATAACTATACTAATGCTTAACACACAAAAACACTTGCCGTTCAAATAAAACTCTAACATTAATATTTATGTGAATATTTTAAAAGTAAGGTTCTCAGGGAAAGATGGTAATCTGGCTGGCTGGCTTAGGTGGATAGAATGGTAGCCAAGTGACAGTACTGTTTGCACGATCCTCGATTGAAATGTCACACGCATGCCTGGATGCCTCTTATGATGTTATTGAAACGAAACCCCATACAAGTGTCATAGTAGGTGGAACTTTTTACCACTGTTAAGTATCAACTATCACAAGTTATTTGAATTTATTTATTTTATATTTATACTAGCTTCAGCTCGCAACTATTTTTGCTTGGATTTCAGTAATAATTTTGGGAAATCCTCTCTTAGTGCTTCCCTACACTGTGTATGTTAATGGATGTTTATCACTGTTTCAAGCAAAACCTACTGAACTGATCTAGATGAGAATTTCCAGTATTATAGCCTATACAATAGAATAAAACATAGGTTACAATATCTAAATATTTTGTGTAATTGGATTTACATATATAAAAAATGATTCTATTTCTAGAGACCACAATGTTATTGAAACGAAATCCCGGTCAGGTTACCTCTATATTAACTATCAAAAATTATTTGAATTTATTTATTTTATAGTAATTTTACTTCACGTTACGAGAAATATTTTGGGAAATTGTCTCTTAGAGCTCCTCTACACTTTTCAACGAAGCTATATGCAAATTTTCAGCTTTCAATGGGTAGGAATTTTTATTTGTGTGGTATCTATCAATTAGAAAAGAAGTGTTTTATGTATATACATATGTTTTTAAGAATTTCAATAAAATTACTAACATGGAATTGGTTTTAACAAACCAATTCCATCGTGGCGAGAAGTGACAATATTAAGATTTTGGGAAGCTTTTGGGGCCGGTAGATTTTGGGAAGCCGGTATATATTATATTTAGGGGCTTTCTTTTTTTAGATCCCCTACTTTGCCTAATTTTGCAGGTTATAGAGAGTAATGGTTAGAATATAAGCTATACTCACATTATGGCGGAAATAAATGTTCTATTTAAACTATTCTGGGGCAATAAATTTTATAACCTAACTGACGTTATCAAATTTAGATTTTTCTATATATACGTGAAGCACATTTGTATCCTTTTCTACGAAAATTACGCGGACGAAGGAACTTGGCACACTTATAGTTTATATAGCGAAGGAGTGGAGAATGATAATAACTTTTGAAAATAATGCACAAAAACATATTAAATTAATATAATAAATACTCATACTACCATGTGTCCGACATCTATGTTTATATAAAGTGACATATACGTTGCAAGGCAACGCGTTATTAACGCGTCAACGGGACACTTGTTATAATAAATAAACTATATTACGCTTATTATAATTTATAAATTTACCTCATAATATAAACTAACAAAGCAATTCCTAGTTTTCATTCATCTTCCACTTGACTTATATACGCAATAACCAAAGACAATGCGTACCGGTACTTATGAATAATAAGATGCCATATCTGTACTATACAAGTGCAACGAAGCACTTTGTTAAATCCGATTTTAAAAGTGACTAGTAGCTGGCCCCTGGTGTGATTATATTGGGGCCATTAAAATAGCAGTGACTTTTATGTATTACTCAATAATAGTAAATTGTAGAAAGTTATATGCGATATAAACATCTAAATTTATTGCGGGTGTTACATTTAAATCAATTCTCAGTTACAAATGCTTATTGGAATTATTTATTTAAGTAATAATTGCCTCAATTCGGCGAAAAGTGGGGAAGGGTGTGTCTTAACTCTAGGTTCTCAGATTCCCTCTGCCTACCCTGCTATATGCGGGATACAGCCTGACGCTAAAGAAAAATAAAGAACCTAATAACTGTTGCTTTGAAAATTAAAAATATATATATTTTTAGCCGACTTTAAATAAGGAAGGAGGTTTTGAATTAGGTTGTATTTTTTTAAGGTGTATTACCGAATATTTTTTTTTTTTAGGTGAACCAATTTTGATGATCTTTTTCATATGATAGCTAGTTCCTTTGATGTGGTCTTATTTAAATTAAGTTAAGATCTGACAAATAGTTTTTGAGCTATTCGTAATAATTTTACTTTTTAGTGTATTCGGTTGATTAAAGTAGGTTTTTTTTTTTGTTAAAATGTTATTTTTGATTTTTCATGCTTTCTACTCACCTAACCTACATAAAATTGTACTTTTGATTTTTTTTACTGGGTGATAAGCGTTTGTGCTAAATAACAAATATAAAAGATATGTTATTTTTTTGTAAAAGTAAAAGTATTTTTTATGATAATAATTATACTGCAAACAAAATCGCTGTTTTCAAAGATTGAAAACGAGATGGAAATAGCCTGGCAAATAGGATGCTGCATCAATCATTGGGTCGATATGTATCGGTCACACGGCAGCCGCTCTAACGTGTATTGAGACAATTATCTACTGTGTATTCACTAGTCTCTTTATCCGGCTATGGGGAAATAAATGAAGTGTTTATCTAAATACATGTATATATGTATCTTTATATATATAGTGGTCATTAGTTGTTGTTGTTGTCGGCTTTTAGTTCCAGGAAATGAAATTTTTCATTTCCTAGGTTTGGTAACAAGGCAAAGCGCTGCGTTGAGTTCCGCCACTCAGCATGCAATGCCTCAAAACGGGGTGTTTTAATACTAGGTTCCCTCTGCCTACCCTGCTATATGCGGGATACAGCGTGAAGCTTGTATCTTTATATATAATGGTCATTAGTTGTTGTTGTCGGCGTTTAGTTCCGCCATTTAACACGTAATGAGTCGATTTTAGAAGGAAAGTGGATAACGGAGTGTTTTTACACTAGGTTCAGTGACTACGGGTGTGAAATAATGAAAAACTATTGTTCATTTACTTTGACATATGTAAATTTTAGTTAAGCTTATTATTATTATATTGTGTAGTAACAGATGTTTATACAAATGGGCTTTTAAGATTGATCAATATATATATTTGAACAAGTATTAAATATAAGCAAACGAATATGAACGAATATACGAAAAAGTGTAGTTTTTTTTCTTAGTTTGGTTTTTTTTTTTTTTATGGATAACGGATGGCAAACGAGCAGAAGGACCACCTGATGGTAAGTGGTTACCTTCGCCCATGAACATCTACAACACAAGAGATGTACTAGATGCGTTGCCAACCTAGAGGATACAGATGGAAGAGGAGGACAATGTAGTATTCCGTTTTTGGAACCACCACATTTTGGGGAAAGGATGGGTGGGAATGGGAAAACCTGGCTTACATGCCATCGAACCGGAACACATCATAAGATATTTGGCGGTTCGTCTTTGACATGATAGTGGTCGCGAGCCAGACGGAGGACGATCATTATCATTTGAGTTAAAAAACTCCGTTTTCCACATTTTGCACTATATCATAACGTTCCGTGTTGGCAAAAAGACAATAATGACAGCGATAAAATGAAAATAATTAAAATAATTATTACCCCGTAACGGAATCCAACCTGTAACCATTAAGCTTAAAATTTCACTGTATCACTGCTCTATGCTAGCCTCAATTTGGAAATATATTTATTACATTAGCACCCAGGCTTAGTACCACAAGCGCCATAGTAGTAAGACAATTCAAGAAATAAATATCGTTTCCATGTACATGAAGATGGGACATCGTGGCGCAACGGGTACTATGTCTGACTATAAGCGCAATTGGTAGTGGATTCGATTCTTACTCAAGGAAATAATTATATTTAAATTATGTTCATTTTTCCCTTTTGGTAAGAGAGAGCGCGGCGTTGAGCTCCGCTTCTCAACACGCAATGCCTCGAATTCAGGCAGTAAGTAAAGAACGAAGTGTGTTGACAGTACGCTTTTATGTAACTACCGTAATATGCGGAATAAAGCCTGAAGCTAAAAGAAAATATATACAATATAAACTTCGATTTTCCTATCACACAGTAGATATTGTAAGCGAGATTTCCTAACAAGGCTCCGAGTAATGTAAGGTCACATAACCAGGTCAAATGATAGAGCAGTAATGAGTTTAATCGCGATACATGATGTTATCACTGTGGAAGCTAAATGGGCGTATCTGCGGTATAATCGTTTGTATTTGCATAGTTGATGCCGTATTTTCATAGGGTTGAGACTACACTACGGTTATTTTGCAAAAAAGTTGTAAAAAATATATATAAATAACAGAACTAGTGCCCCCGTTGACGCGTTAACAACGCGTTGCCTAATAACGTATATGTCACTTTATATAAACATGGATGTCAAACTATGGTAGTGGGTGTCACATTTATTTTATTAAATTGATATATTTTTTATGCCTTTTATTAAAGGTACTATGGCGAAACTAAATATCGTATTTAAATTACTAGTATCCCCGTTGACGCCTTAACAACGCGTTGTCTTTAGCAATATACGTATATGACTCCTTATATAAACATAGATCTCAAATCACGGTAGTGTGTGTAACATTTATTAATTTAATATACTTATTATGCTTTATTTTAAAAAAAATATTAGCATTTATCACTCCTTCGCTCTATAAACTATAAGTGTGCCAAGTTTCGTTCTCTTCCGTCAGTTTTTGCTTCACGTATTAATATATAGATAATAATACGTTAATTTGTACGGTAGAGGTAGGAGCGAGAGATTTTTTTTTTAACTTTACGTTGTATCCCACATATAGCAGGGTAGGCAGAGGGAACCCGAGAACCTAGTGTTAAGACACGCCGCTCTCTTACAACAATTCCGTTAGCGTTCCGTTAGTCGTTTTAGCGACAGATTAAATAGTGAAATCTCTCTATTATTTACTAAAACATTTCGGCATTTCAGGAATTATTATCATTGATTTTTGTATTTCAAATTTGGTTAGATCGACAGAGGAGTGTAGGCAGAGTAAATGCGTATTTTAAAGGCACTATAAACCTACACTTGGGTCCTAAGTCTCAAAATTTCGGTTAATCCATAGATTATTAAGGAGCTTCTTCTAATTTTTTTGTTTAGCAATCTCATTTTTGAAAAATTTATTTCAAATATTTTTTTTGCTGCTAAAACCTGTTAAATCATATGAAATACTATTCATAAAGTAAACATAAAGTAAAAAGCGGAGTGACTTACCACTAGATTCCTCCACAAAATAAAAAAAATAACGAAACACTGACAACTACTAACTACTAATAAAAAAAAATTACGTGCATTCTCTACCACCCACGGTATACAAAAGTATAAATATATAGCAAAAACCATATGATTCACTACACTCCGTGCTGTTGACTTGAAGAATTACCTGCGCAAGGTACTAAAGGTCAGGTGGACATGTTAAATAATAGACCAATTATAGTTTTGCTTACAGTGCGTGACGGCATCGGATACGTCGGTGGGCGTTACTCCTAGCCCTTATAATTGCATAGATAGTATCTACTGTAGCTGCGTTTTAGAGATATGGCCTATGTTGATATATGAGGTAAGTAAAGTGGTCTGTAGAAAGTGAAAAATCTATCTTTTAATATGAATTTGAAGCTAAATATTTAATACGTATTGTATGTAAAATTCAGTTTTTTTCCGGGTTTAGAAGATATTTAGAGAAATTCTTCTTGTGTTTAATGTCTTCATAAAGATAATACAAACGTAAAATGAATCTAATACATATATATTATCCAATAAATATTAATTTAATATTATCATATTATTTTTGAAAGTATATATCATAAATACAAAAAAAAAATGGTGAGATGGATAAAACCGTGTTATAATCTTAGCGTGAATAAGTAGATCAATCGAAAATGTATATTTTCAGCGTAAATTTTTAAGTTCAAGTTAGTTATTTAAAAAATATTTGATTTGACTGATTTTTTATTATTTATTTATTTAGTCACCTATAAGAAACAAATCCTATGCCTATCAGTATTTAAAAGAACGTATTTATAAGTGTATACGGAGTGTCTTAACACTGGGTTCTCAGGTTTCTTCTGCCAACCCTGCTATACGAATCTCCTCGTATACGGGATACAGAGTGAAGCTAAAAAAAATGTATATGCAAGTTACTTATCATTCTCTGGTACGGTTATATTTAAACTATAATTGTTTAATAGTTTACTCAGATAAAGTCCAGTAATTAATAAAAAAACAGGAATCACATAAAATTTTTAAAAATACCTAGAAAGATATTTATCTATCTTGTATAACAGGGAGATAAAAACTTCTATACATAACTACTGTAGTTTCTAGTATAGTTGTAAATCGTAAAAGTGATAGCTAACCAATAAAACTATAATTACGATATGTGATGGTATCGACGACAAGTCAATTGGTGTATGAGTATTTGCATACAAAGTTGACCACTCTATTATAGGGTTATCATAAAGTTGTCACATAAATTCATGTATAATGTGTAGATATGTTTTAACACTTGAGTTAAGCTCAAGAATTTTTATTTTTACTATATTTTGTTTTTAATATATGTAGCATTAAATCCTGTATCCCGCATATAGCAGGGTAGGCAGAGGGAACTTGAGAACCTAGTGTGAAGACACTCCGTTCCCCACTTGCCGCCGAATTGAGGCATTGCATGCTGAGTTACCAAACCCAGGAAATGGAAATAATACACTTTTACATTTTCTGGAGAATCGAACCCACAACGTGTCGCGTTTACAGTCGCACGCTTGTGCCTCTGCGCCACTACAGGCGTTGTCTAATAATTATTGAAGGAAAAAAAACCATGTAATCTAATAAGCTTTTAACCCACTTCAAAAAAGGAGGTATCAATTTATCTTTGGGTGAACCAATTTAGATGATTCTTTTTTATATTATAGCTAGTGCTTCCAATGTGATCTCATTTAAATTTAGTTAATATCGGACGAGTAGTTTTTGAGTTATTCGTAATAATTTAACTTTTTTGTTCATTTTATTTAAAGTCAGTTTTCCTTTATGTTAAGAAAAATGATTAATTATATTATATTTATTGTATTTTACCTTTTCAATAACATATTGTTCAAATTTTAAAACGAATGCCTTGTTATCACTATATAAATAACATAGTTCATGCTATGAAATAGACGCCTGTCATGGCGCAGAGGCACAAGCGTGCGACTGTAAACGCGACAGGTTGTGGGTTCGATTCCCACTGAAAACGGAATTTTTCATTTCCTGGGTTTGGTAACAAAGGCCAAGCGCGGCGTTGAGTTCCGCCACTCATCATGCAATGCCTTAATTCCTCGGAAAGTGGGGTATAGAGTGTCTTAACACTTGTTTCCCTCTGCCTACCCTGCTATATGCGGGATACAGCGTGAAGCTATGTATGTATGTATGTATGCAGTTCACGCTATGAAATAATAAAGTTCAGTTCAGTTCTTTAATTGTAGCACTTCGAAAAAAAAATTGTCAATTTACTTAAAAAAAAATTGTACATGTGTCCGAATATAATATTTTCAAAAAAATTTTCCAATTTTTGCTAATTTTTCTAATTAAACTAAGGCGACAACCTCTAATATATGGTAACACAAGTATAACCAGGCTGATTGTAAGTAAAGATGCAATGATTAATCGCGCTTATGATAACTAATAGGTACGGTATAATGCATCGTTATAAGATAATTTATTAGAACACGGCCTAGGTTTTGCATAATTCTACGAACCTGTTTAATATATGCAAATTTGTTAGTTTTTTACACGTATACTCGTAGAGATATTTAAACCAGTTGGTGTTAGATTTTTGAATAGATTAGTATGAATTAAGATAAAAAGTGGTTGTAATTACAGATTGCACTAAATGTTAATATAAATTTCTTTTAAAGTGACACTTTTTTAGCATCAGAGTAACGAAAATGCGTCACGTTATCTATATATTAATACGTGAAACAAAAACTTTGTAATCCTTTTTACAAAAACTACGCGGACGGAGGAGCATGAAACTTGACACACTTATGGTTTATATAGAGAAGGAGCGCAGAATAACAATATTGTTTTAAAATAATGCATACAAATATATAAATAAAATAAATGTTACACACACTACCATGGCTTGACATCCATTTTTATGTAAAAGGAAATATAAGTTAGGTAACGCGTTGTTAACGCGTTAGCGGTGACACTAGTAGAAATAAATATATAGATGATAAGAGTAAGTTGGCGGTAAAATAAAATAGAAAATACATACCTAGTGTCTAGACACTCCGTTCGCTGCTTTCGGCCCGAATAAAAATCGCAAATTACTTATCTAATTCCTTAACAATGTCGGCATTAATTAAGATGTTTTCAAGTTTCGTTAAGAAGGGAGAGGAGAGGAGTTGAGAGGACAGGACTGGACACTGGAGTGGAGGTATATTAATACATTTAAGCTCATATTTAAGTCACAAATCTTAGGTAATGCTTTAAGCTTTTTTGAACACCCCCAATACCAAATATATCGGCACCCGTACGTACGTTACACATAGAAAGCTGAAATTTGACATATAGGGTCCTTAAGAAGTAGGGGAGTGTTAAGAGAAGATTTATCGAAATTCCTATGAAAACGGAACAAAACGGGAAATTATATTTTATAGTCCACGCATAAATTGAAAATTCTATTGTCATACCAAGCTTTTAGGCTCAAAGCTTCAATGCTAACCGATAAAAAAAAACTTTCTTGTTTCATCTCGTATAGCTGGGTAGTCAGAGAAAATCTAGTGTCAAGACTCTCCGCCTGATTTCGGGGCATTACGTATTAAGTGGCGGAACTCAACACCGCGCTTATATATCCGATGAGCTAAACTAATGAACGCATGTGATGGCGCAGAGGCTTAAGCGTGCAACTGTAAACGCGACAGGTTGTTGGTTCGATGCCCATTCCAGAAAATGTTAAAGTTTGGTATTTTCATTTCCTGGGTTTGGTAACAAGGCAAAGCGCGGCATTGAGTTCGGCCACTCAGCATGCAATGCAGTTTCTTAACACTAGGTTCTCAGGTTCCCTCTGCCTATCCTGTTATATGCGGGATACAGCGTGAAGTTAAAAAAAAAGCAACTTATATATAGATGGGCTAAGCTGTATCGGCTTTATTTGGCCTTATCCCATATATTCTACTTTAAAATAGTAAGCCATTAATTTACGGCAGTATTCCGTTCCACCTTAAGCGGTTGAATTGAAAATTTGCATTCAAATCGGCATATTAAATTTGTTTTGACAAATAGCGTTTCAACTTTCTTTATATGGTTTATGCATCTGTAAGTGAATTTATTTAGTGCCAGAATAAAAAAATAAGCCCGCAAAGAGCGATCGCGTTTGTGTTGCAATTAATGTTTGTATTACGATAATAATTTGTATAGCCGCATATATATGGTGTCTTTGGTCATCGTGGCGCAGTGGATCAGTTTATGATTGTAAAACCCAGCGGTTGTCAGGTCGATTCCCACTCGGGGGAACTGTTATATTTACATTATTTTTATTTTACACTTTGGTAAGACAAGGTGCGCGGCTTAGTTACGGTACTTAATATGCAATGTCTCTTTTTCGGACGGAATGTGGAGAATGGAGTGTATACTTGGTTGTCTCTGTCGATACTAGGTTGTATATGTTTACCCTGCTATGCGGAATAAAGCATGGCTAACAATATATGTATTATATATAAAAAAATAATAATAAAATAATTTAAATTTCAACAGAAAAAGAAAACTGACTTCAATCAAATTGCACTAAAATATACAATTATTACGAATAACTCAAAAACTACTCAGATCTTAACTAAATTAAACGAGACCATAACAGAAGCACTAGCATGTCATGCTGTCATACAAAAAATAATCTTCAAAATTACTTATTCACCCAGTAAAAAGTTATACCATAACTCACTTAAAAAAATATAATAAAATTGATAACTTCCTTTTTAGAAGTCGGTTAATAAATTAAAATAAATACATACAAGTCCACAAAGACCGATCGCGTTTGTATTGTAATTAATTTTTGCACAGCGATAATAATTTGTATGACCGCACATATGTAAGTATATATGGTGTCATTACCATAGTTCGTATGCGTTTGACTGCATGTGGTTGTAATAAATTCAAATGCTATTCTTTAGAATGCTTATATTTCACACGTTGCCGTCTTTAAAGCATTCATTCGTTTATACGTCCTTTTTTAGGTATATTCATTATATGTCGCAGACGCACAAGCGTGCGATTGTAAACGCGACAGGTTGTGAGTTTGATTCCCACTCCAGAAAATGGAATTTTTCATTTCCTGGGTTTGGTGACGAGGCAAAGCGCATTGAGTTTAGCCACTCAGCACGCAATTCAACTCGACGGAAAGTGGGGAACGGAATTGTTGAAAGAGAACGGAGTGTCTTAACACAAGGTTCACAGGTTCCAATTGTCCAAAAATAAATCTATTCTGCCTATTGTCCAATAAACGTAAGCGGTAGTTTCCAACATCACAATATCTAAAAAAAAAGTTATAATAATATATCAATATTAAATAATTTTAACTATTACAAAACATAAATATTTGTATAAAGGCATAATTTTAATTACATAAAAAGAAAAAAATAACAAATATTATATTATATCTAAATAACTATACTAACAAACAAAAGTGGGGAACGGAGTGTTTTGACACTATATTCTCAGTTTTCCTTTACCTATCCTGCTATATGCGGTATACAGCGTGAAGCTAAAAAAAAGCAAAGCTTAGGCAATGCTCAACGTCAAATTCCGCCACTAAGCACACAGCACACAACCTGTCGCGTTTACAGTCGCACGCTTGCGCCTTTGCGCCACGACAGTCAATATTTTCAGTTAAAAGATTTTCTTTTACCTCCTTCCTTTCTTACTCCTTGTCACTACAAAACAACAAAAATACCTAGATTTTTATTTTTGATATTTCAAACTGTTTATCATACACTTAGACTACGAAATCATTTTTAGAAAACATATGACAATATGTCCAATGGATGGCTGATGCGCTCAGCCATGCAGGCTTAGCGGTCAGAGCACATGCAAGATTTCCAAGAGGCGCGGGTTCGAGCCCCGCTGCGTACAAATACGTTACGTTTACGTTTTCTAAAAAAGATTTTTCTTTCCAAAGAATTGAAGCGATAATTCAATCACGTGCAAGCCAGCTGCAATATACGGTATTCAACGAATACATATAGCTCAATTGACTAGTATATGTAATTGCTAATATAGTGTGTATTAATGAGGTTTATGTTGAATTTATGTTGAATTCATGGACTAATTACTGTTTTACATAAACATAAGCTTATGTAGATGAATTCATTTAATATACGACATCAACACCCATGATTATTTCGCGAATAATTTAATCAAGTAAGAGCGCAGGTTATGCGGCCAATAAAATACTTTATTTACAACATCTGAGTATTCTAATACTAAAATTGTCATCTTATGTTTGCTTACTTAGTTGTGGCATAGAGGAATTTGCTACAAATGGCAGAATTATTTTGTACTAGTGTCCCCGTTGACGCGTTAATAACGCGTCCTAAGATTGTATATATATGTTTTTATATAAATATGGATGTCAAATCATGGTAGTATGTGACAATTATTTTGTTAAATTTTATATATTTTTATGTATTATTCGAAAAATATATTATCGTTGTGTATCATTCTCCTCTGTCCAATTATTTTTTATAAAAAAGGGTCCAAAGGTTTTACAGCTTCACGCTTTTTCTCACATAGCAGGATAGGGAGAGAAATACATAATGATGTGTTCCGATTTAATGGCATGTAAGCCAGGTTTTTCCTATTCCCACACATCCTTTCCTCAGAATGTGATGGTTCCGATGGCGGGCTGCCGCGGCCACTACATTATTTCCTCGCCTTTCTATACCTAGGTCGGCAACGCATTTACAACTCCTCTGGTGTTGTAGATGTCTATGGGTGATAGTTACCATCAGGTGGTCCTTCTGCTCGTTTGCCATCCTTTGTCAATAAAGAAACAAAAAAAGGTGTAAGATGTTTACAAATTTTATAAGACTATTTTAACTGTATTAATTATGAATTTTTGGGAACCACATTAATAATGTTTTTTTTAGTGGTCTTAGATTTCGCTGTTCTATCTTTCGCTTCTATTTCTATCGCGTTTAAACTAAACCGATTCCTGGTCAGCTGGGTATTTAAAAGGGCATTTTATTTAGAAGGGCATTTTATATTTTATTTAGAAGGGCATGTTTAATATAATAATGGTCTTTTAGAATATTTGTTTCCCACAAAGAGTTCCCACTGTAGAGTTCAGTCAACAAAGTCCAGGTCAAATACAGTACAGTATGTAATATTTTATATCAAAATAAAATAAAAAAAAAAATTAAAAGAGATATATTCATTAAATATTTTTACAAATTGAGCAGCCGAGACTTCCCAGTAAGTAGTCAAAGACACTTGTGTTGAGAATGTCTCGCTTCTCCGTTGCCTTAACAATAACAAATACATACATATAACATGATTATAGTAAGAAAGCTGTGTGTGTGTGTTTGTATTGGTGTGTGTGTGTTTATTTGTGTACGATAAATTGAGTAAAACAAACTGAGGCATCAGTAACTCCTTTATACTAACCCCTTATATATAAAAAATATATATTTGCAGCCCTTACGATTACAGTGCGATAGCGCTTCTTTGACTATATAGAGTTTCTTATTCATACCTACACCGGTTAATAAATATGTAGACTTCGTTTAAATACGCCCCGATATAAATAAATACAATCGCCTGGACTAAAACGGTGGACTTATTTGTGGTTTCATTATGTAAAATAACAGGCGACACGCCTTCTCATATGAATTAGTAAAAAAATAATCCTACGTACAATTTTATAAGGAAATATTGTATATGGACATTTAGAATGGTGTAATACATAATTGTCATTTAAGTATAAAGTTGAGGGTTGTGGCGTAGTGGTAGAATTGTGGGTTGTTGTGGGTTCGATTCCCCTTGGCGGAATGATAGCAAGCAAGATGACACGCGGTGTTAAGTTCCGTCACTAACACGTTTGTTTTGATTTCAGACGGAAAGTAGAGAGTGGAGTGTTATGATACTTGTTCATCTTGTGGTTCTCTTTACTAACTTAAATAACGTATATAAATAAATTATATATTTAAAAAAATATGTTTTGTTTCTAACAATTTACCATAAATTTTACATAAATACAAAATTATGTAGGTATGTAATATATAACCGCAATGTTGGAATATCATTTGATTTTATAGTAGGTCAGCTGACTTGTTAAATTCTCAAGTTGCTTTATAGATTGTTATAATAATTAAAATTTTAACAAAAAAGTTAAATTATTACGAATAACTCAAAAACTACTTGTCGCATCTTAAAAAAAAATAAATGGGACCACATAAAAAGCCATAGTGCCAAAGAATCGTCAAAATTAGGTCATCCAGTAAAAAGTAATACATAGCTAACATACATAGAAAAAAACAATTGAATTGAAAACTTCCTCCTTTTTTTGGAAATCGGCTTAGAATATACTAAAAATAAATATTTTCGTATATAAATGTAAAAACAAACGGTATTTCACCACTCCATAACAAGAACATCAAGCAAAGTCACGAATAGGATTTAGTATCGTAATCGACGCCACAGCGGGCGGTAAGTAATGGTGGCCGACAAAAAGACAGAACGAGTGATTTAATTTAATATACTTGTTTGCTAGAAAAATAATTAGAAATTGCTGCCACGGGGAGTCGTATTGATGACATAATTAGTAGTGTTCCTACCTTTAATAGACTTCAGACGGCTAATGAGTCACTAAATACATAATGAAATGATTAATAGATACTTCTTGCTGGTAAAGCACAAGAAATGTATGGTCGTTCAATGAAAATTTGCAATTTTATACGTTTTTAATACTAATGGAGAAATGATGGTTGTCGTGGGAAATAATTAACTGTGGACAGTGTCGTTTCTTTTTGTTTGTTAGTATAGTATTTTAGATATAGCATTTGTTATTCTTTTCTTGTTATATAATTAAAATAATGATTTCGTACAAATATTTATATTTTGTAATAGTTAAAATTATTTAATATTGATATATTATTATAACTTTTTTATAGATATCGTACGGTTGGGAACTAAAGCATATGTTTATTAGGCAATAGACGAATAAATATATACAAAATAGTATAGATTTTCTTTTCTGAGAACCTAGTGTTAAGACACTTCGTTCTCTTTCAACAATTCCGTTCCCCACTTTCCACCGAGTTGAGGCATTGCGTGCTGATCGGCGGAACTCAACGCGCTTTGCCTTGTTACCAAACCCAGAAAATGAAAACACTAAACTTTACATTTCCTGGAGTGGGAATTGAACCTATAAACTGTGGGGAAGGGGAGACCTCCGTTGACCTTCGCGAACACAGTGTCAATGATACTGGAGGAAGGTTACGTAAGACGTATGAGGACCCCGGAGGGTATGCATGAAGAGGTTAATGATTGTGGAGGGGGCAAAAGAGGTATGCAGGGACCGTAGCGTTCGGCGCTCCGTACTCTCTGACTACCCCGCTAGGGATAAAGCGTGAAGTTAGGCAGGTAGGTGTAGGTCTGAGTGAGTATCGTATCTAAAATGGCATTTCGATATTTTATAATAATACATAAAATCATAAACGAAGTATACAACAATATTATTCTATTCATAATATAGTAGTAAGATACTTATATAAGTATCTTATATTAATTAAGCTGACAGATTTTAACAAGCCAGAATTTAAATGCCAATACAATTGATCCGCTATCCAATATGTATCTCAATCTCAAAGGAACATTAGGCAAAATGTTAGCAATTTCGAAATGAAATTCTCCATTATTGATTCGAGTTTCAACATTGTACGTAAAATTTCGAAGCTCATTGGGCCTTAAATTGCGCTTTAGGCGATAATATTGTTGTATATAAGGCTGATTGTAAACTAATTT